>WNWK01001391.1:0-65000 GCA_009830355.1 Cherax destructor
GGTGGTGTACTGTGGGATTCTATAGTGGAGTGTTGGGTGGGGGCTGAGATTGTTGGTTGTAGTTTGTGTTGGGATAGTGTGCTTGGTTGTTGGGTGTTTGGGATGGTTCTGTGTGTGCTTGTTCTTGTTGCTCCGCCCTGCTCTGGTTGTCCTCTACTGATTCTGTCCTTGTCCCTCCTCCTCGCTCCTTTCGCCTTTGTGTCCTCTCCCTCAGCTGCTGTCGTTCTGTTTTTGTTCTGTCCCGGTCTAGGAACACCCTCCTGTATTCTTCCGTTTCCTTCAATCGTGGTTTCTCTTGGAGGATTCTGTCTCTCTCTGTTTCTGTCCTGAGAATCAGCTTGAGCGGTCGTTTTCTCCCCTTCGAGTACCCCCCTATTCTCTGAAAATTTACAATCTCGGACATGTCTTCTTCACCTATTTCTTTGAGTATGCTCTCAATCTCCTTTCTTTCTGCCTGCCGTCTTTCAGTGTGTGTCCTTCCCTCACTCTCCTTCAGCCCATGAATAAACACTGCCTTTGCCCTCTCCTCCTCCCATTGCCTTTCCCTCTGCAGCTCAGGCTCCTGTTTCTCCCTTCTTTTTGTATGTGTGTGTGTGTGTGTGTGTGTATGTGTGTGTGTGTGTGTGTGTATGTGTGTGTATGTGTGTATGTGTGTGTGTGTGTGTGTGTGTGTGTGTGTGTGTGTGTGTGTGTGTGTGCGTGTGTGTGTGTGTGTGAAGAAATTATCGGAATCTTTTACACAGGTTTCAATAAGTCAATCGTGTATCGGTTCAAAATTCCTTCATATTTATGGTTAGAGCGGGCAGCAGCTGCATGCCAACTCTCGTGCCATCAATAACAACCCACACAACCAAGCTAAACTGAAGTCAGCCCAGGTATGTGTTTCCAGTGTGCTTAAACACAAGGCTTTAGAACACCACTCAACACTACTGACCAACCCAGGCATGCTGCTAAATACTTGAGATTGAGGCAAACGGCAGCATTCCTGCTAAAAATCGATTACAAGCAGACCACGACCAGAGCACTCTTGCCTACAGTATTGCCCTTACGTTGAGCCCTTCGGCGGCTCTGACGAAGGGCTCCAAGGAATTGGAGCTACTCTCCCTTTCCTTGGAATGACTTCCTCTCATTCCAAAGGCTCTGCATGATTCTTATGAGCTAATATATCTCTTTCTCACTGAAATTATATCAGTCTTCAGCTACATCTCAATATCTCCCGAAAAGCTCTTCATAAACGAGATATTCCTAATTAGTTATCAATATCCCAACGAGGAGTGTCGTCACTGCTATAACGCAACGAGTGTCGTCACTGCTATAAGGCAACGAGTGTCGTCACTGCAATAAGGCAACAGCATTCCGTCTGGAATCCCGCACTTTTACACTAGCAGCGATTACATTGCTGGTTTTTATTACCACTGCAGTCAACGATGTCTCCGTCCATTCCTGTAAAATATCAATAAGTAACGGAACCTGTACAATCTGCAACCACATTACAGAAAATTTAACTGTCTCTGACTATCTTCATTACCAGTTCTAAACAGCCAAGGATCTGTGCATACAACGCAGGTGTCAGTCAAGACACAGATGAGCCCGAATTATTAGTAAAGAGATACAAATTAAACCCATGTGCATTTCCTCTCACATAGTCCTCAGGAAGCCGAATTCCTCTCACATAGTCCTCAGGAAGACGAATTCCTCTCACATAGTCCTCAGGAAGACGAATTCCTCTCACATAGTCCTCAGGAAGCCGAATTCCTCTCACATAGTCCTCAGGAAGACGAATTCCTCTCACATAGTCCTCAGGAAGACGAATTCCTCTCACATAGTCCTCAGGAAGACGAATTCCTCTCACATAGTCCTCAGGAAGACGAATTCCTCTCACATAGTCCTCAGGAAGCCGAATTCCTCTCACATAGTCCTCAGGAAGACGAATTCCTCTCACATAGTCCTCAGGAAGACGAATTCCTCTCACATAGTCCTCAGGAAGACGAATTCCTCTCACATAGTCCTCAGGAAGACGAATTCCTCTCACATAGGCCATCGGAAACATGATTTTCTCTCTTAATTAAGACCTTCGGGGACATGATCCCTTATTAAATAGGCCTCCAGGAAAAGGATCCATTCTCACATAGGCCTCCAAAAGTCTAATAATATCGTCATCTCGGCTAAACTAACATTACTTAAAGAGGATGATGATCATAATTTTGTTTTATTAAAAAGAAGTTTAACAATCATTATCAAGAAGGAGTTAATTAAGAAGATTGAGGGAAAGTAGATGTGTACAGCCATGAAATTGAAGATCCATATTTTATCCTAATGGAATGATACACAAATAACCTGCACATAGTAGAAAGGAGCTTATGACGACGTTTCGGTCCGACTTGTATCATTTACAAGTAACTTGAAAATGATCCAAGTCGAACCGAAACGTCGTCATAAGCTCGTTTCTCCTACAAGCGAGTTATCTGTGTTGTTCCAGTCACAGTATTGCGCCGTTTTACTCTTATTGAAACGAGTCAAATAAAAGATGTTTATGGGGAAAATAACGAGACCAGGAGACTACCAGACTAAGTCACTGCCAGATCAAAATTATACTACAAGAATGTTAGACAGTGCGGTCTAACGGGAATCTCAGTTCCCTGATGATGTGTGAAGAGTGTGGAGAGAGACAGCGATACTCACTGCAATAAAACGTTTCAGTTTGCTCAGGAATCCAACTAAACAAATCTTACAGCAATTATATAAATAGTCTAGAAAACTGACAAGTTGATGTATAAGAAACGTGCGCAATATTTGGGTATTCTTATTGTGGATACGTTTCGCCCGCCAGTGTCTTCATCAGTCCGATACAGACAAGAACGGCGGAAACTGAGAAGGAGTTTATCAAGACTGATGGACTGAACACATCTCCAGATGAGGGACTGATTACCTCAAACTCCTCTTTATCTTCCTCCGTTCTTTTCTGTATTGGACTGATGAAGCCACTGGCTACCGAAAAGTTTCCACAGTAAAGTTGCTCAAATGTTGCACAGTGTGTCTCATTCATCAAATGTTGCACAGTGTGTCTCATTCATCAAATGTTGCACAGTGTGTCTCATTCATCAAATGTTGCACAGTGTGTCTCATTCATCAAATGTTGCACAGTGTGTCTCATTCATCAAATGTTGCACAGTGTGTCTCATTCATCAAATGTTGCACAGTGTGTCTCATTCATCAAATGTTGCACAGTGTGTCTCATTCATCAAATGTTGCACAGTGTGTCTCATTCATCAAATGTTGCACAGTGTGTTTCATTCATCAAATGTTGCACAGTGTGTCTCATTCATCAAATCATACAGAAAATGGCAAATAACTTCACTGCTAATGAAAGATTATCTTAAATCTTGAGATTACAGGTGCTGGTATTTTACTGGTAACCCAACAGGACCAGTGTTTCCTGACACTGGTCTCAGTACTAGGATGACATTACTGGAGCCTTAGGCCACCTGCAGTGCTCCTTCTTTCTTATGTTCTAATGACTGAAACCTTCACCTGGCTTCCACCTAGTTATAAATTTAAGACCAAGACGTATGGTGGGGTTACTGAGGTTGTGTCCACAACTATCTGCAGTGTGCTGAGAGTATCTGTTAAATATCTATTCCAAAGATATCATTGATAGTGATAAACTGTGTGAAATTTTGTGACTGTATTCACCGTCATGTATTCAGTGGATATTCAGGCAGTAAAAGATTAAATGGGTGTAATATATTATTTGATCAGATAATGACCAATTGGCTTTTGTAATTGTGCAGGTTGAGCTACCACCCACAAGGTGAGCTGTGGGTGCACGGTGCACTACCACCCACAAGGTGAGCTGTGGGTGCACGGTGCACTACCACCCACAAGGTGAGCTGTGGGTACACGGTGCACTACCACCCACAATGTGAGCTGTGGGTGCACGGTGCACTACCACCCACAAGGTGAGCTGTGGGTACACGGTGCACTACCACCCACATATGTGAGCTGTGGTGCACGGTGCACTACCACCCACAATGTGAGCTGTGGGTGCACGGTGCACTACCACCCACAAGGTGAGCTGTGGGTACACGGTGCACTACCACCCACAAGGTGAGCTGTGGGTGCACGGTGCACTACCACCCACAATGTGAGCTGTGGGTGCACGGTGCACTACCACCCACAAGGTGAGCTGTGGGTACACGGTGCACTACCACCCACAATGTGAGCTGTGGGTACACGGTACACTACCACCCACAAAGTGAGCTGTGGGTACACGGTACACTACCACCCACAAAGTGAGCTGTGGGTACACGGTACACTACCACCCACAAAGTGAGCTGTGGGTACACGGTACACTACCACCCACAAGGTGAGCTGTGGGTACACGGTACACTACCACCCACAAGTGAGCTGTGGCACGGTAACGTAGGTGGGTACAGGTACACTACCACCCACAAAGTGAGCTGTGGCACGGTCACTACCACCCACAAGTGAGCTGTGGAGCTGTGGTCACGGTCACTACCACCCACAAAGTGAGCTGTGGGTACACGGTCACACACCCACAAAGTGAGCTGTGGGTCACGGTCACTACCACCCACAAAGTGAGCTGTGGGTCACGGTACACTACCACCCACAAAGTGAGCTGTGGGTGCACGGTACACTACCACCCACAAAGTGAGCTGTGGGTCACGGTGCACTACCACCCACAAGGTGAGCTGTGGGTACACGGTACACTACCACCCACAAGTGAGCTGTGGTCAGTCACTACCACCACAAGTGAGCTGTGGTGTACACGGTGCACTACCACCCACAAGTGAGCTGTGGGCACGGTACACTACCACCCACAAAGTGAGCTGTGGGTACACGGTACACTACCACCCACAAAGTGAGCTGTGGGTGCACGGTGCACTACCACCCACAAAGTGAGCTGTGGGTACACGGTACACTACCACCCACAAAGTGAGCTGTGGGTGCACGGTGCACTACCACCCACAAGGTGAGCTGTGGGTACACGGTACACTACCACCCACAAAGTGAGCTGTGGGTGCACGGTGCACTACCACCCACAAAGTGAGCTGTGGGTCACGGTACACTACCACACTACTCACTCACTCAAAAGTGAGCTGTGGGTACACGGTACACTACCACCCACAAAGTGAGCTGTGGGTGCACGGTACACTACCACCCACAAAGTGAGCTGTGGGTGCACGGTGCACTACCACCCACAAAGTGAGCTGTGGGTACACGGTACACTACCACCCACAAAGTGAGCTGTGGGTGCACGGTGCACTACCACCCACAAAGTGAGCTGTGGGTGCACGGTGCACTACCACCCACAAAGTGAGCTGTGGGTGCACGGTGCACTACCACCCACAAAGTGAGCTGTGGGTACACGGTGCACTACCACCCACAAAGTGAGCTGTGGGTGCACGGTACACTACCGCTCAGACTACACAAAATAATTCAGTAATCTCTCCAGCTCAGATATCAATCCTTTATTCATAGGCTGTTATACTAACCTAATATTAACATCCACTTCAGAGGTGTTAAACACACACACATACACACACACACACACACACACACACATACACACACACACATACATACACACACACACACAGGTTGACTGCATTTTCTTGTACTGAAAGAAGGTCTTCGATACAGTTCCTCAAAAGAGATTAGTGTAGAAGCTAGAGAACCAGGCACGTATAACAGGAAGGGCACTGCAATGGATCAGAGAGTACCTGACAGGGAGGCAACAACAAGTCATGGTAAGTGATGAGGTATCACAGTGGGCTCCTGTGACGATCGGGGTTCCACAAGGGTCAGTCCTTGGACCAGTGCTATTTCTGGTATATGTGAATGACATGATGGAAGGGATTGACCCAGAAGTGTCTCTGTTCGCACATGATGTGAAGTTAATGAGGATAATTAAATCAGAAGAGGATCAGGCAGGACTCCAAAGAGACCTGGACAGGCTGGACACCTGGTCCAGTAACTAGCTCTTCGAATATAACTCCGCCAAATGCAAAGTTATGAAGCTCGGGGAAGGGCAAAGAAGACCACAGACAGAGTATAGGCTAGGTGGCCAAAGACTGCAAACCTCACTCAAGGAGAAAGATCTTGGGGTGAGTATAACACCGAGCACGTCTCCGGAAGCACACATCAACCAGATAACTGATGCAGCATATGGGCGCCTGGCAAACCTGA
The DNA here is from genome assembly GCA_009830355.1 of Cherax destructor. Taxonomy (NCBI): domain Eukaryota; kingdom Metazoa; phylum Arthropoda; class Malacostraca; order Decapoda; family Parastacidae; genus Cherax; species Cherax destructor. The sequence goes on from WNWK01001391.1 coordinate 6,211, forward strand.
GAATAGCGTTCCGATATCTTAGTAAGGAAACGTTCAAGACACTGTACACTGTGTACTTCAAGCCCATACTGGAGTATGCAACACCAGTTTGGAACCCACACCTGGTCAATCACGTCAGGAAATTAGAGAAAGTGCATAGGTTTGCAACAAGGTTAGTTCCGGAGCTAAGGGGATTGTCCTATGAAGAAAGGTTAAGGGAGGGTTAAGGAAGACATGGTAACGATAAGGTGGACAGAGACAGGATGTTCCAGAGATGGGACACAGAAACAAGGGGACACAATTGGAAGTTGAAGACTCAGACGAGTCTAAGGAATGTTAAGAAGTATTTCTTCAGCCATAGAGTTGTCAGGAAGTGGAATAGTCTAACAAGTGATGTAGTGGAGGCAGGAACCATACATAGCTTTATGGCGAGGTATGATAAAGCTCATGGAGCAGGGAGAGAGAGGAGCTAGTAGTGGTCAGTGAAGAGGCGGGGCCAGGAGCTAAGTATCGACCCCTGCAACCACAATTAGGTGAGTGCAATTAGGTGAGTACACATACACACACACACACACACACACACACACACACACACACACACAGTGCCGCACAAGAGATTAGTACAAAAGTTAGAGGAACAGGCAGGAATAACAGGAAAGGCACTGAAATGGATCAGGGAATACCTGACAGGAAGGAAACAACTAGTGATGATACGGTGCGAGGTGTCGGAGTGAGCGCATGTGACGAGCGGGGTTCCACAAGGGTCACTCCTTGGGCCAGTACTGTTTTTGGTATATGTGAATGACATGACGGAAGGAATAGATTCAGAGGTGTCCCTGTTTGCAGACGACGTGAAGCTAATGCGGAGAATTCAGCGAACAAGGACCTGAATAGGCCGTAAGCCTGGTTCAACAAGTGTCTCCTGGAGTTTAACCCCTCCAAGTGTAAAGTCATGAAGATTAGGGAAGATCAAAGAAGAATGCAGACGGATTACACGCTAGGGGGACAAAGATTGCAAGCATCATTCAAGGAAAAGGATGTTGGGGTGAGTATCATACAGAGCACATCTCTTGAGGCGCCCGTCAACCGAATAACTGCTGCAGCATAAGGGCAAGCCTAAGAATAGTGTTGCGACATTTGAGTAAGGAGCCATTCAAGACACTACACTGTGTACGTCAGGCCTATATTGGAGTATGCAGCACCAGTTTCGAACCCACACCTGGTCAGTAACCTTAAAAAATTACAGAAAATACAAAGTTTTGCAATAAAATTAGTCCCGGAGCTAAGGAACATGTCCTACGAGATGAGGTTAAGGGAAATCAACCTGACGGCACTGGAGGACAGGAGGTATAGGGAGGACATGATAACAATATATAAAATATTGAGAGGAATTGATAAGGTGGATAGTCACAGAATGTTTCAGAGATGGGACACAGCAACAAGGGATCACACCTGGAAGTTGAACACTCAAATGTGTCACAGGGATGTTAGAAAGTATTTATTCAGTCATGGAGTTCTTAGTAAGTTGAACAGTCTGGAGAGTGAAGTAGTGGAGGCAGCATCCATACACAGCTTTAAAAAAAGAGGTACGATAAAGCTCTTGGAGCAGGGAGAGAGTGGACCTAGTAATGACCAGCAAAGAGACGGGGTCAGGAGCTGTGAATCGACCCCTGCAAACAGGTGAGTACAAATAGGTGAGTACATACATACACACACAGCTATGAATCGACCACTGCAACCACAATTAGGTGAGTACAAGTAGGTGAGTACAAGTGAGTACATGGGATAAATGACAATAAATACACGAAGGAAAGAAATTTCCTTCGTGTACTGTTTAATTAGCCGTCCAGTACTAGCACTGGAAGAGAGCTGATAAATACTTGGAACTGGAATCAAGTAAACAATTACCAGGAACGAAAAGAAATCAAAACTGCTAGAAGGAATCTGAATTAAGGCAAAAAAAAAAAAAAACTCCTAGAAACTGATATTCAGAAAAAAAAAAACTTGTGTCCAAAATTCATTCATGCTGTTGTCTGCTAGGCAGAGGCTGGGAGACCATGACTTATACCAAAGTCTAGGAAAAGCGACCCAACTCCAAAAACCGATATCACCGAACACAGATGATCAGAGATTCACAATAAAAATACATTTACAAATACGAAAGGAAAGCCAAAATTTACAAAATACGAGAAGAATCCATCGTCCCACATGAATTTTTAAACTATTTAACTGACAATTTCAGCATATTTGGCAGGAAAATTTTGAAGGGACGAGAGCCAGAGTTGGTACTGCCTGCTGCTGGGACGAGTGTTTTAGTGAAGACCTGTTTTTTTCGAGTGGCAACTTGTGGCTAATACTAACCTCCCCAGGAAAAAGTTTCATAGTTGAAGTTTTACTTTTAGTCCTCTGTGGTGTAGTTGGCAGAGCGTTGGGTTAGTAATTTTAGGGCCGCATGTATATATATATATATATATATATATATATATATATATATATATATATATATATATAAAATTATATATATATATATATATATATATATATATATATATATATATATATATATATATATATATATATATATATATATATATATATGCATGCTAGGAATTGCAAAAGCAGGCGAAATATTCACAAACACTGATCTTCTGGCCGACACAACCTCTAGTTGTGTCGATGCATGCAGTGGATGAGTTGAAAGCTGTAAGCCACCTGCCTGAAAGCTGGCTGCCTTGGATCAACGTCTAGCGTGAGCTGGATGCCGAGGGATTGAACCAGTGTGGTACGGTCGGAAAAGCACTGCGTACCTTGTCATGAGGTTCGTAGGTTCGAGTCTCCGTCGGCCAGAGATCAGTGTTTATATATATATATATATATATATATATATATATATATATATATATATATATATATATATATATATATATGTCGTGCCGAATAGGTAAAATTGGTTAATTAGCAAGAACCTTTAAAAAAATTCTCTTATACGTTTAAAAATATAATTTATTTCATTCATGTTGATGTAAAAATTAATAATTTGGTACCAAAAAATCCTTAGAAAACTTATCTAACCTTATTACAACAAGCGCAATTTAATTTAGCCTAATCCAGCTAAATATATTTTAGATAAGTTTACAATAATTTAATAATGAATTAGCACAATGAAATATATTTTTCTCGTTAGATTCAGAATGATTTTCACGAAATTATTGCATACACAAATTTTCGCTTGCTTTATTTGGCAAGAAGAGCTTTGCTATTTAAGCAAAAATCGCAAGTTTTGCCTAAACGGCACGATACATACATATATATATATATATATATATATATATATATATATATATATATATATATATATATATATATATATATAATATTGTGTGTGTGTGTGCAAAATAACCACAATATAAAATTACGGAAATTCCAAGCTATTTCGTAATTTCTCACCTTATCAAGGAATATTAAAAATAATAGGACATTAGACTTATAAAACTGAAATATAACCTCACACATGACCTCATATATGACCTCGTATAGGACCCTACTCACTGAGCGAGAGATTGTAGTGAAGATTTTGTCAGATTAACATGTCAGGCATAGTTTAAAATCTTCATAAATTCTATACATTATAAATTAACCTAATTTATATAACACAGAACCTATATTCAAACTGCAGTCAATACTTGCTAGATATAACGTTCTCGATATTTTCAAAATCATTTAGGTGGTTAAAATTTGTCACATGAATAAACAGAGCTCTAAACCCTTGCTCAGTTTTAACGTTATATTTATGTTGTTCTCATCTTTCTCCAGTTTGACCATAATAAACTTTATTGCATTTCTTACTGGGAATCTTTTAGACACAGTCATCAGCATTTTTTTGGGGATATTCTTAATCAAATATATTATTCCTAAACAAGTTATACATCACAATATATAATTTTTAATAAAAAAATATTGCTTTAATCAAGCTATACCATCAGAATGGAAACAAAGTTACATCGTTGATACAACAAACTCAGATGAGTTAGTAATGAGCTCAAAAAAACAAGTTAGATGCAAGTTAGACAATCTAAATGAAAGCAGCGACTGAACTAAACATGCTAATAATAACTTTATAATTAATTTGTCAGCTGAAACATTAGATAATAACACAACTGCTGCTTTAGGTTCCCGTCTAAGTTTTGCAACCTCTAAAAACGTTAATAATATGGAAATTGCAAAAGCTTTTTGCAGTATGGAAAAATCTGATTTATCTATTGATGAAATTAATATAAGTAAAGGAATGATTTAGAGTTCCATGAGAAAACAAAACATTTCCAGTTGCCCTCAGAATTTTTTTTTAAGTCATATGAAAATCTTAAAAAAAATAAAAATTTGCATGAGTAAAACAGACAATATAAATGCAGTACTAATTTTGAAAATAAAAACCTGATTACCAAGGTAAGATGATTAATATCTTGAATGATACGGATACTTATTGTAAGCTCAGAAAGGATCCCTTAGATTCAGTAACTGTAAGTTCAACATAACAATACTACTGATGAAAGACAAAGATGAACTAATTTAAAAATTCGTAACCACCAACCCATCCTTATTATATATGCATAGATTAATCAAAACACTTAAACCAGGTAATCCTGTCAGACCCATAATTACCTCCACTAGCTCAGTCCCCTACAAATTATCAAAAGAGCTAGTAGATATAGGCAAAGTTTCTAGCTTTAATGTTAAGAATAATAATGATTAGTTGACAAACTAATCATTATGACTGCCTTAAATTATTAAAATATAGTTAGTTTTGTTCACAAAAGTCCCACTTGACGACTTATTAATCTCCCTATCTGAATTTCTATGTAATCAAGATTTACCGTCGTCTGTACAATCAATCACTGAGCTAATTAAACTTTGCATTGTTGGTGCAAAATTTGCGGTTAATGGCGACTTTACCACTCAGAAGTTTGGCATGGCAGTCAAAAATCCTTTCTCTCCAGTTCTTAGCAATCTGCACATGGATTTTTTTTAAACAAGACTCTCTAACAGAATTCTTCCTGATAAAGCTAGATGATGCACATAGATATGAGGACGATACTCAATGCTTAATACCTAAGAATATAGATATACACCAATTCCTTCTTTAATTAAATAGTCTAGCGCCTTCCATGAAGTTTTCTGTTGAGTCTGAGCGAAATAACTCATTGCCTTTTTTAAGATGTTTTAATTATTAAGGGGAACCAAGAATTTAAATTCAAAATATACAGAAAAACCAACAATTAACTGCTCTTATGTAAACTGTTGTTCCTCACATCACTGTTATTCTTCACAGAGTTAAACTTTCTGTATTCTCATCCATATCTTTGAGAGCTGTGCGCATTTACAGCCCAAATTTCATAGACATGGAAATATTGAAGAAATATGAAATAACATATGATTTAAAATGTAAAAAAAAACCTGACAAACCTTTTAAAATTGCCATAGGTACATTTTACAATTAAAAAAGGACAAAGAAACATATTCAAGTTCTAATTTTGCATGAAAACTTTCTTGATAGACTTGCTCTGCTAAAGAATTTAAAAATCAAAGTCGTATTAAAAAATCATTAAAAATTCCCTACAAAATGCGGATGCCTGCTTCTACAAGATTCCCTGTAAGAAATACAATAAAGTTTACTATGGTCAAACTGGAAAAAGTCTTGAACTAAGATTACAACAACATTAATATAGCATTAGAAACGGACAAAAGTCTAATGCTCTCTTATTTAAGTGAGATTTTTAACCACTAAACTGATTTTCAAAAAGTCGAGACGGTTGTATCAATCAGGTCCATGGTTGAGCTAAATATAATTGAATAAAGCTTCATAAAAATAGTATTGATTGCAATATGAATATAAGTTCTGGGATGTATAAATTAGATTAATTTATAATGAAAAGAATTTGTGAGGATTTTAAATTATGCCTGACATGTTACTCTTAGAATATTTACAAGTGACCTGACTAAACCTTCACTACACTCAAACGCTTGTTAAGTAAGGTCCTATGTAAGGTCCTATGTGAGATCACATGTGAGGTCATATTTCAGCTTTATAAATCTCCTATTGTCATATTATTTTTACTATTCATTGATAATTGGAGAATTAACGAAAACGCTTGAATTTCTAATTTGTTCACTGTGGTTATTTTGCATATTGTGATATCACCTCTATACTGTGATCTTGGAAATAAATGGTTTAAAATACCGACACAATGGAAAAATAAACAAATAAGCAGTATAATGTGATCCTTTATTGACAACGTTTCGCCCACGCAGTGGGCTTTATCGAGTCACACACAGATATATATATATATATATATATATATATATATATATATATATATATATATATATATATATATATATATATATATATATATATATATATATATATATATTCATGGAGAGATTGTTATGTTTACGAGAATGTGAAATATGAGTGTAGAGCGACGTGAGGGAGGTACTGAGACGCTGATTGTGCTTCAGGGAGGTACTGAGACGCTGATTGTGCTTCAGGGACACGAGAGTGACAAGACGACAAGCACTACAACGCCCAAATGAAGTACTATTGAAGTACATTTTTTGCAGTACACATAATTATATCATTTTAATGACAGGACACGAAAGAAACTTCTACTTTAACTCACAAAGGTGTACGTACCTGGAGATGTGTGTGCATATATGTGTGTGTCTTTCACCATATATACGCTGAGATGTGTGTATTTTTCAGTGTATGTATGTATACTGAGAGGAGTGTATCTCTCGGTGTATATACGATTATGGGAATGTATCACTGTACATTACATAAGAGCAGAGTTTGCTGTAGTTCCCAGTTTTGACAATTCAAGTTTTCTTGACTTTAAAATCTCATATACATCAACACACATAGAGCACAATATATATTTAAACGTAATAAACGTAATTAATTTTTTTTTTTTGCATGGCAGGTAAAAAAATATTTGTTCTAAAATAATGCTACTGAAAAATAATTCAAGAGAAAGAATCGCAGAACATAACGAACAATCATTGAACACAATGAACAATCATAGAACACAATGAATAATCATAGAACACAAAGAACAATCATAGAACACAATGAACACTCATAGAACACAATGAACAATCATAGAACACAATGAAAAATCATAGAACACAATGAACAATCATAGAACACAATGAACAATCATAGAACACAATGAACACAGGTCATGTCTCATCATCATTAATGAGTTGGTTGGTTCATTAAGTTTAAAACCTATCACCTCCACGATGGTCATTGAATCTGTTTATCACTTGGGATTAAACTCCAAGAATATGTACACTGAGATATACAACCCTCTAAGTGTATATACTGCGCAGCTTTCAGTGCATGCACGTCACGAGAGATATATTCATCAGAATAAATACAAGGATACATAATCATTATAAATGCAAGAGTGACATAAATGACAACTTAATTAGTTCTTGCTCTCAGTCGTCCCTCAATTAAAGATAATGGTTGTGTACCGCTGATTACCTGGCCAATACACGTTAGTGTACAGTACTATTAATTGTACAATTCTAATATGTTCTGTTGAAATGGTTTGGTGTACTGGCAACATAATGAAAATGTGTGTGTATGTGTGAGTGTGTGTTTGTGTGTGTGCATGTGTGTGTGTGTGTGTGTGTGTGTGTGTATGCACTCACCTATATGTGGTTGCAGTGGTCGAGTCATAGCTTCTGGCCCCGCCTCTTCACTAGTCGCTACTGGGTCACACCCTGCCTCCACTACGTCACTTCCCAGACTATTCCACTTCCTGACAACTCTGTGACTGAAGAAATACTTCCTAACATCCCTGTGACTCATTTGAGTCTTCAACTTCCAATTGTGACATCATGTTGGTGTGTCCCATCTACGAAACATCCTGTTCCTGACCACTTTGTCGATTCCTCTCAGTATTTTATATGTTGTTATCATGTGTCCCCCTGTCCCTTCTGTTCTCCAGTGTCGTCAGGTCGATTTCCCTTAACCTCTCCTCGTAGGATATGCCCCTTAACTTCGGGACTAGTCTCGTTGCGAACCTCTCCACTTTCTCTAATTTCTTGACGTGCTTAGCCAAGTGTGGGTTCCAAACTGGTGCTGTATACTCCAATATGGACCTGATGTACACGGTGTACAGAGTCCTGAACGACTTCTTACTGAGATGTCGGAATGATATTCTTAGGTTTGCTAGTCACCCAAATGCTGCAGCAGTTATTTGGTTGATGTGCGTCTCAGAAGATGTGCCTGGTGTTATTCTCACCCCAAGATCCTTTTCCTTGAATGAGGTTTGTAGTCTCTGGCCCCCCAGGACTATTCTGTCTCCGATCTTCTTTGCCCTTCCCCGATCTTCATGACTTTGCACTTGACGGGGTTGAACTCCAGGACCCATTTGCTGCACTACCCCTGTAGCCTGTCCGAATTTCTTTGTAGTCCCGCCTGGTTCTCCTCCGATTGAATTCTCCTCATTAACTTGACATCGTCTGCAAACAGAGACACTTCTGAGTCTATTCTTTCCGTCATGTCATTCACATATACCAGAAACAGCACCTGCCCTAGGACAGACCCCTGTGGAACCCCGCTCGTCATAGGCGCCCACTTCAACACCTCGTCAGGTACCATGACTCGCTGCTGACTTCCTGTCAGTATTCTCTGATCCATTGCAGTGCCTTCCCTATTATACCTGCCTGGTCCTCCAGCTTTTGCACTAATCTCTTGTGTGGAACTGTGTCAAAAGCCTTATAGTCCAAGAAAATGCAATCTACCCACCCCTCTCTCTCTTGTCTTACTGGTGTCATCTTGTCATAGAATTCCAGTAGGTTTGTGACACAGGATTTACCCTGAATCCGTGCTGGTTGTCGTTGATAATCTCATTCCTTTCTAGGTGTTCCACTACTCTTCTCCTGATAATCTTCTCCATGACTCTGCATACTCTGTAAATCAGTGACACTGGTGTGTAGTTTAGTGCTGCGTGTCTGTCTCCTTTTTTTAAAAATTGGGACTACATTTGCTGTCTTCAACACCTCAGGAAGCTGCCCTGTTTCAATAGATGTGCTGAAGATTGTTGTTAGTGAGTGCCTCTGCTCCCTCTCTCAGGACCCACAGAGAGATGTTATCCGGCCCATCGCCTTTGAGGTATCTAGTTCGCTTAGCAGCCCCCTCACTTCTTCCTCGGTTGTATGAATTGTGTCTAGCACTTGGTGGTGTACTCCACCCCTCATGAGTTCAGGAATCCTTTCTGTCTAAATTGTGAATACTTCTTTAAATCTCATGTTGAGCACCTCACATACTTCTCGGTCATTTCGTGTGATGTCGCCACATTCTTTCCTCAGCCTGATTACAAGGTCCTTGACTGTTGTTTTCCTCCTGATGGGACTGTACAACAGCTTTGGGACGGACTTGGCTTTTGCTGTTATGCCATTTTCGTATCGTCGTTGGGTCTCCCTCCTTACCTGTGCGTATTCATTTCTGGCTCTTCGACTACTCTCCTTATTCTCCTGGGTCCTTTGCTTCCTATTCTTCTTCCATTCTCTAGAGCATTTAGTTTTGGCCTCTCTACACCTCTGAGTGAACCAAGCTAGTTCTGGCCTTCTCAATATTTATGTTGCCTTTCGGTACAAACCTGTCCTCTGCTGCCTTGCATATTGTTCTCACACATTCCATCATCTCATTGGCTGATTTCACTGCCAGTTCTCAGTCCCACTGAACCTCGTGCAGGATGTTCCTCAAACCTGTGTAGTCCCCTATCTTGTAGTTTGGCTTCCTTCGCTCTGCACTTCCTGCTTCCCTTTCCACTAGTATCTCTGCTATGTTTTCGAAGCTCAGAACCAGTGATCACTAGCTCCGAGGAGCCTTTCATATATGATGTCCTCTATATCTGCACTACTTAATTAAGATGAATACTACCAGAGAGAGGAGAAGACGATCCAGCAAGACAGGTTCGTCTTCTCCTCTCTCTCTGGTAGTGTGTGTATGTGTGTGTGTGTGTGTGTGTGTGTGTGTGTGTGTGTTTGTGTGACAGATGATTTCCCTTACTTCCTTCGTTTTAAGGTTAGTTTATGATGAATCTGGCACATGTGCATCACCAGGGTATCTTTAGTTTGGAACCGTATCAATAATTGGAGACAATAGAAGATAAAGCAGTCAGTCTCTCACCATCGAAAAACATGTTGAGCACCTTAGTACATATTGATGAATCACCCTTATTATTATTATTATTATCATTATATTATTATTATTATTATTATTATTATTATTATTATTTTTTTTTTTTTTTTTTTTTTTATTATTAACTTATCGGCCGTTTCCCACCAAGGCAGGGTGGCCCGAAAAAGAAAACTTTCATCATCATTCACTCCATCACTATCTTGCCAGAGGCATCCTTACTCTACAGTTATAAAAATGCAACATTAATAACATCTCTCCTTCAGAGTGCAGGCACTCTACTTCCCACCTCCAGGACTCAAGGACGTCTATCGGTTTCCCTGAATCTCTTCAAAAATGCTACCTTTCTCACACTCTAACAGCACGTCAAGTTCTAAACGCCATTTGTCTCCATTCGCTCCCATCTAACACGCTCACGCATGCTTGCTGGAAGTCCAAGCCCCTCGCTCACAAAACCTCCTTTCCCCCTCATTCCAACCTTTCCCAGGCCGACCCCTACCCCGCCTTCCCTCCACTCCATTATTATTATTATTATTATTATTATTATTATTATTATTATTATTATTATTATTATTATTATTATTATTATTATTATTATTATTATAATTATTATTATTATTATCATTATTATTATCATTATTATATTAACAGGACATAAGACTTATATAACAGGAGCAGCAATAGCCTAGAAACAGCAATAGCAGAACAGCAACACAAACATAGTGCAGAATAACAATATATGTAGTAGAGTAATATAGTAGTAGTAGTAGTAGTAGTAAAAGTGGTAGTTAGGCGTAAGTAGTAGTAAAGTAGTAGTAATAATAGCATAGATAATAATAATAATAATAATAATAATAATAATAATAATAATAATAATAATAATAATTGTTGTATTAGAAATAGTAGTAGTAGTAATAATAATAACAGTAGTAGAAGTTTTAAAAATAGTAATACTTGCAGTAATAGTAGTAACGCCTGAACTAAAATAATAATAATGATAATAATAATAATAATAAAAATACAACTACTACTACTACTACTACTACTACTACTACTAATAATAATAATAATAATAATAATAATAATAATAATAAAATAATAATAATAACAATAATAGTGATACTAATAATAACAATAATGTTGATGATAACAACAACAACAACAATAATAATAATAATAATAATAATAATAATAATAATAATAATAATAATAATAATAATAATAATAATAATAATAATAATAATAATAATAAGAAGAAAAAGAAGAAGAAGAAGAAGAAGAAGAAGAAGAAGAAGAAGAAGAAGAAGAAGAAGAAGAAGAAGAAGAAGAAGAAGAAGAAGAAGAAGAAGAAGAAGAAGAAGAAGAAGAAGAAGAAGAAGAAAAAGAAGAAGAAGACGATGAGTAGTAATAATAGTAGTAAAAATAGTAGTAGTAGTAGTAGTAGTAATAATAATAATTATAAAAATAATAATAATAATAATAAGAATAACAGTATCTGCAATGTGTAATGCATTTTACGATGCACTCAATAAAGACACGCTGCAGAATAAAGGAAATGAAAGACTTGATACAATACACTATCAAGAGCTAATTTAGAATCCTATCCAATTAAATTTTTCACAACTGTTCGTTTTCACATTGACAGTTTACGTTGGTCAAAATAAAAATTCATAAAAAAGGTCGACACAACAAGTGGGAATAAAAATAAATCTATCATCAATTGTTGCTTAAAAATAAAGAAACAGCTAAATGCAATTAAAACTGGGAGACTGTAACATAAAGTAAGTCACTTTAAATCTTTCACATACTTTATTTCAGTCACTTATAGACTCTTGGTTCTGTCATATACTTTTATTTACTTATTTACACACATAAGTAACCTTTAAACCTGTTCTCGGTCATGTATACACTTCTATTCAGTCGGTATGTATACAGATGTTTGTACACCTCATACACTTATGTGTACAGCTAGATCTCTGAATCTAACTTACCAGAGCATGATTTTTTTTTCATAACAATTTACTCAACACACTTACGCATGATGAGTGCATCAGCAAGACTCTTAAACATGTTGAGTGCACCATCAACACTCTTAAAAATGTTGAGTGCACCACCAACACTCTTAAAAATGTTGAGTGCACCACCAACACTATTAAAAATGTTGAGTGCACCACCAACACTCTTAAAAATGTTGAGTGCACCACCAACACTATTAAAAATGTTGAGTGCACCACCAACACTCTTAAAAATGTTGAGTGCACCACCAACATTCTTAGAAATGTTGAGTGCACCACCAACACATTTCAGGGACACACAGTGAACTAGCTACACGGTGACACACAGTGAACTAGCTACACGGTGACACACAGTGAACTAGTTACACGGTGACACACAGTGAACTAGTTACACGGTGACACACAGTGAACTAGTTACACGGTGACACACAGTGAACTAGTTACACGGTGACACACAGTGAACTAGCTACACGGTGACACACAGTGAACTAGCTACATGGTGACACACAGTGAACTAGCTACACGGTGACACACAGTGAACTAGCTACACGGTGACACACAGTGAACTAGTTACACGGTGACACACAGTGAACTAGTTACACGGTGACACACAGTGAACTAGCTACACGGTGACACACAGTAAACTAGTTACACGGGGACACACAGTGAACTAGCTACACGGTGACACATAGTGAACTAGTTACACGGGGACACACAGTGAACTAGTTATACGGGGGGACACAGTGAACTAGCTACACGGTGACACACAGTAAACTAGTTACACGGTGACACACAGTGAACTAGCTACACGGGGACACACAGTGAACTAGCTACACGGTGACACACAGTGAACTAGCTACACGGGGACACACAGTGAACTAGTTATACGGGGACACACAGTGAACTAGCTACACGGTGACACACAGTAAACTAGCTACACGGTGACACACAGTGAACTAGCTACACGGGGACACACAGTGAACTAGCTACACGGTGACACACAGTGAACTAGCTACACGGTGTCACACAGTGAACTAGCTACACGGGGACACACAGTGTACTAGCTACACTGGGACACACAGTGAACTAGCTACACGGTGACACACAGTGAACTAGCTACACGGGGACACACAGTGAACTAGTTACACGGTGACACACAGTGAACTAGCTACACGGGGACACACGAACTAGCTACAGGACACACAGTGAACTAGTTACACGGGACACACAGTGAACTAGCTACACGGTGACACACAGTGAACTAGCTACACGGTGACACACAGTGAACTAGTACACGGGACACAGTGAACTAGCTACACGGGGACACACAGTGAACTAGCTACACGGTGCACACAGTGAACTAGCTACACGGGACACAAGTGAACTAGTACACGGGACACACAGTGAACTAGCTACACGGTGACACACAGTGAACTAGCTTACACGGGGACACACAGTGAACTAGTTACACGGTGACAACAGTGAACTAGCTACACGGTGACACACAGTAAACTAGCTACACGGGCACACAGTGAACTAGTTACACGGGACACAGTGAACTAGCTAGTGACACACAGTAAACTAGCTACGGTGACACAAGTGAACTAGCTACACGGGACACAGTGAACTAGTTACACGGGACACAGTGATCTAGCTACACGGTGACACAAGTGAACTAGCTACACGGTGACACACAGTGAACTAGCTACACGGTGACAAAAGTGAACTAGCTACACGGTGACACACAGTGAACTAGTTACACGGTGACACACAGTAAACTAGCTACACGGTGACACACAGTGAACTAGCTACACGGTGACACACAGTGAACTAGCTACACGGTGACACACAGTGAACTAGCTACACGGTGACACACAGTGAACTAGCTACACGGTGACACACAGTGAACTAGCTACACGGTGACACACAGTGAACTAGCTACACGGTGACACACAGTGAACTAGTACACGGGACACAGTGATCTAGCTACACGGTGACACACAGTGAACTAGCTACACGGTGACACACAGTGAACTAGCTACACGTGCCCACAGTGAACTAGCTACACGGTGACACACAGTGAACTAGCTACACGGTGACACACAGTGAACTAGCTACACGGTGACACACAGTGAACTAGCTACACGGTGACACACAGTGAACTAGCTACACGGTGACACACAGTGAACTAGCTACACGGTGACACATAGTGAACTAGCTACACGGTGACACACAGTGAACTAGTTACACGGGGACACAGTGATCTAGCTACACGGTGACACACAGTGAACTAGCTACACGGTGACACACAGTGAACTAGCTACACGGTGACACACAGTGAACTAGCTACACGGTGACACACAGTGAACTAGCTACACGGTGACACACAGTGAACTAGCTACACGGTGACACACAGTGAACTAGCTACACGGTGACACACAGTGAACTAGCTACACGGTGACACACAGTGAACTAGCTACACGGTGACACACAGTGAACTAGCTACACGGTGACAGTCAGTGGGACTGAGAGAGCACAGACAGGAGGCAACACAAACCTCCTCTAGACTCGACAATCGCAAATACCAGCAAGTTACACCTTGGAATAATTTCCCTAGATTAGTCCGCTAAACCGAGTCGATTAAAGCACAATGCCTAAAGAAGTAAAAAAATTTTTTAGGCCTTATGGGTGACGTGAATCGGGAGGGGAAGACCTAAGCAAGGTAAAAAGAGCAAAGGGAGAGATCAGCAAGAAAAATTTCGGGGTTTTGTTTTAAAAGGCGAATATTTTGTCCCACAGTGACTCGAGGTATTTAATCCACGGTGTTTACTTTTGACTGAAAAATTCTCGTACGGTACCTGTATATGTTTATAGCTGTTCACTTAATGCTAGTTTTTCGGTTCAGATATTTAACCAGAAAGGCAAAGAATTTTAACATAATCCTTACCAGCTGTCGTCAGCTGATAATACGGTATTATCAGCTAATTACACAGTGTTGTCAGCTGATAATACAGTGTTGTCAGGAGATAATACAGTGTTGTCAGGAGATAATACAGTGTTGTCAGGAGATAATACAGTGTTGTCAGGAGATAATACAGTGTTGTCAGCTGATAATACAGTGTTGTCAGCTGATAATACAGTGTTGTCAAGAGATAATACAGTGTTGTCAGGAGATAATACAGTGTTGTCAGGAGATAATACAGTGTTGTCAGGAGATAATACAGTGTTGTCAGGAGATAATACAGTGTTGTCAGCTGATAATACAGTGTTGTCAGGAGATAATACAGTGTTGTCAGGAGATAATACAGTGTTGTCAGCTGATAATAAAGTGTTGTCAGCTGATAATACATTGTTGTCAGCTGATAATACAATGTTGTCAGGTGATAATACAGTGTTGTCAGGTGATAATACAGTGTTGTCAGGAGAAAATACAGTGTTGTCAGCTGATAATAAGTGTTGTCAGGTGATAATACAGTGTTGTCAGGTGATAATACAGTGTTGTCAGGAGATAATACAGTGTTGTCAGCTGATAATAAGTGTTGTCAGCTGATAATACAGTGTTGTCAGGTGATAATACAATGTTGTCAGGTGATAATACAGTGTTGTCAGGAGATAATACAGTGTTGTCAGCTGATAATACAGTGTTGTCAGCTGATAATACAGTGTTGTCAGGAGATAATACAGTGTTGTCAGCTGATAATACAATGTTGTCAGGTGATAATACAGTGTTGTCAGGAGATAATACAGTGTTGTCAGCTGATAATACAATGTTGTCAGCTGATAATACAGTGTTGTCAGGAGATAATACAGTGTTGTCAGCTGATAATACAATGTTGTCAGCTGATAATACAGTGTTGTCAGGTGATAATACAGTGTTGTCAGGAGATAATACAGTGTTGTCAGCTGATAATACAATGTTGTCAGCTGATAATACAATGTTGTCAGCTGATAATACAGTGTTGTCAGGAGATAATACAGTGTTGTCAGCTGATAATACAGTGTTGTCAGGAGATAATACAGTGTTGTCAGCTGATAATACAATGTTGTCAGGTGATAATACAGTGTTGTCAGGTGATAATACAGTGTTGTCAGGAGATAATACAGTGTTGTCAGGAGATAATACAGTGTTGTCAGCTGATAATACAATGTTGTCAGGTGATAATACAGTGTTGTCAGGAGATAATACAGTGTTGTCAGGTGATAATACAATGTTGTCAGGTGATAATACAGTGTTGTCAGCTGATAATAAGTGTTGTCAGGTGATAATACAGTGTTGTCAGGTGATAATACAGTGTTGTCAGGTGATAATACAGTGTTGTCAGGTGATAATACAATGTTGTCAGGTGATAATACAGTGTTGTCAGGAGATAATACAGTGTTGTCAGGTGATAATACAGTGTTGTCAGCTGATAATACAGTGTTGTCAGGTGATAATACAGTGTTGTCAGCTGATAATACAGTGTTGTCAGGTGATAATACAGTGTTGTCAGCTGATAATACAGTGTTGTCAGGTGATAATACAGTGTTGTCAGCTGATAATACAGTGTTGTCAGGTGATAATACAGTGTTGTCAGGTGCTAATACAGTGTTGTCAGGTGATAATACAGTGTTGTCAGGTGATAATACAGTGTTGTCAGGTGATAATACAGTGTTGTCAGCTGATAATCATGTTTCAGTGAATACAGTGTTGTCAGCTGATAATACAGTGTTGTCAGGTGATAATACAGTGTTGTCAGCTGATAATACAGTGTTGTCAGCTGATAATACAATGTTGTCAGGTGATAATACAGTGTTGTCAGCTGATAATACAGTGTTGTCACCTGTTATGGCAGCATAGATATACTTACAACAGAGAAAAATATTCATTTGCAACACATTTCGCTCACAGGTGAGCAAACAAAAATCTTGCCCGTGAGCGAAACGTTGCCCTAATAAGAGCATCCTCTGATATTTGTCTTCGTAATATGTCATGGTTATACGTGTGTCTGTCATTCGTGTTTTTGTTGCACGCGCTTTTCTTATACGTGTCTTTGTTATACGTGTCTTTGTTATACATGTGTTATACGTGTTCTTGTTATACATGTCTTAGTTATAAGTGTCTTTGTTATACGTGTCTTTGTTATACGTGTCTTTGTTATATGTGTCTTTGTTATACGTGTCTTTGTTATACGTGTCTTTGTTATGCGTGTCTTTATAATACGTGTCTTTCTTATACGTGTCTTTGTTATACGTGTCTTTGTTATACGTGTCTTTGTTATACGTGTTCTTGTTATACGTGTCTTTGTTATACGTGTCTTTGTTATACGTGTTCTTGTTATACGTGTCTTAGTTATACGTGTCTTTGCTATACGTGTTCTTGTTATACGTGTCTTAGTTATACGTGTCTTTGTTATACGTGTCCTTGTTATACGTGTCTTAGCTATACGTGTCTTTGTTATACGTGTCCTTGTTATACGTGTCTTTGTTATACATGTTCTTGTTATACGTGTCTTTGTTATACATGTCCTTGTTATACGTGTCTTTGTTATACGTGTTCTTGTTATACGTGTCTTAGTTATACGTATATCTTTTAAGCATATCATTGCGTTACCATATCATTGAGCTTTTTTTTTATTTCTTTGCTTTCCAGATTTATAACTTTGTCAGCAACGCTGGTCGCTGTAATCTTATCAGCTGGTGTGAAAGCAACGCTGGTCGCTGTAATCTTATCAGCTGGTGTGAAAGCAACGCTGGTTGTTGTAATCTAATCAGCTGTTGTGAAAGCAACGCTGGTCACTGTAATCTTATCAGCTGGTGTGAAAGCAACGCTGGTCGCTGTAATCTTATCAGCTGGTGTGAAAGCAACGTTGGTTGTTGTAATCTTATCAGCTGGTGTGAAAGCAACGCTGGTCGCTGTAATCTAATCAGCTGGTGTGAAAGCAACGCTGGTTGTTGTAATCTTATCAGCTGGTGTGAAAGCAACGCTGGTTGTTGTAATCTTATCAGCTGGTGTGAAAGCAACGCTGGTTGTTGTAATCTTATCAGCTGGTGTGAAAGCAACGCTGGTTGTTGTAATCTTATCAGCTGGTGTGAAAGCAACGCTGGTTGTTGTAATCTTATCAGCTGGTGTGAAAGCAACGCTGGTCGCTGTAATCTTATCGAGAAAGAACTAAAGGCACAATATCGTGACTGAAACAATACACAAATAACCCGCTTAAGTCGACGTTTCGGTCCGACTCGGACCATTTACAAAGTGAATGAGACTTTGTAAATGGTTCAGATCGGACCGAAACGTCGTCGTAAGCTCTCTCTCTCCTGTGTGCGGGTTATTGGTGTATAATCTTATCAGCTGGTGAGAAAACAACGCAGGTCGCTATAATCTTATCAGCTGGTGAGAAAGCAACGCTGGTCGCTGTAATCTTATCAGCTGGTGAGAAAACAACGCTGGTCGCTGTAATCTTATCAGCTGGTGAGAAAACAACGCTGGTCAACACAAAAAAAATCAAATGTTGTCAAAACATTTAGTTTGAAACGAAAATTAAGACCTGGAATTAATGATAAACGTTGATCCCTGTTGTTCCTCTGTTAGATATACAACGTAATTCAGATACTGTTTTTTTCTTCAATCCGTTTCCATGTTTATTTTTTTAAAATCACATGAGGCATGACTGTTGAAATGAATGGCGTGTCCCTTTAAAAATGTATGGGTGTGTGTGTGTGTGTTTGTGTCTAAATGAATGCAGCAGCAGCAGCAGCAGAAGAAGAAAAAGAAGAAGAAGAAGAAACATAATATAAAAAAAAGGCGAAGGCAGTCGATTAAAGACAGACAGAGAGGCAAATACTCATACAGGCAAGAAGACAGACAGTGACAGACAGAGTGACAGACATACAAATACAAACATGATTTTTACATACAAAAGACAGACAAGTGGACGAAAAAAAAAATAGTAAGGATGACAGAGAGACAAATATACTTACACAGATACACACAAGGTTGAGAGGAAGTTACGTAATATATATATATATATATATATAATGAAGTTCTATCGTAATATGCTACGGCGGTAGGAAAGGTCTTTTTTTTCTTCTTTAAAATGCATTTATTATCAAGGTTTCGGTGCAATCTATTACCATCATCATCATCGTCAGGACCTGTAAATAAATTACACCACTCTTACAAATTATAAAAGACAAAAGAAATGAGCAAGTAATAATACTTAAAAAGTAAAGTAATGACTAACCCCAGAGAAGTACCAATTAGTGAGCTACATCGTGGAGGGTTAAGCCGGAACTGACCCCACACAGTAATCAGGCAGAGGTCAAACAATAAGAGCAAATTCAAGCAAGAAAAAAGAAACTATTTTAACGTAAGTAGCGGAACTACCGAGGAATGACTTACAAGCTCAGGCTTCACCTCCCTAATGTATCAACTCTAAAAATTTTAAATTAAATTTATCTCTTGCTCTACTTACTTTAAGATCATTAGTACTTCGTGGATGACCTTCAGATTCAAAATGTAGTCTTACAGTTCAAAAGGAAGGTCTAACTAATTTAGGATAGGTCCTGACAGATCCGCCTATCTCCTCGCAAATTCTAATTTGAAAGTTTATAATTGAACTTTCAGCGTATCTAGCATTACATCTAGGACATGTATATTGGTAGTCGACATTTACAAAGATCTGAGGTGCCATAATAGGATCCTTATATCTAAAAAATAACAATATTTACAGAATTAACAAACATGAATTTGAATTCAATTTGAGGATAACAAATTGGTTACCATTTAAAAAACATAATTTCCTAATGTAATAACTTTAATATCCATAGAAAGAGAGAATAATATAGCAAACATCTTCAGGAACTGCGACTATAGGTGGAGAGAGTGTGACAATTCACTATAGAAGAATTTCTTCAACATATTTTTTTTTTTTAAATAACAATAGCGAGTAGTTAATGCACTAATGCACAAGAAACCCCAGTCAAGAATTTTATTTCCATGTCAAACGCTGGTCAAGATAAATATAATGAATAGCATCTATTATATTAAAATTGGCTTACGATAAGCGGAAAAGGAAAAGCCTGTCGCCGAGGGATGGACACACACATCCAGGAAATTTAGCAAAGAGTTAGAGTCTCATTCAGCTTTGAATAGTACTGACCCTTTATACTTTTTTCTGATGATGGTGATAGATTTCAACAAAATTTACACACACACACACACACACAGGAGCTGAGTCTCGACCCCTGCAACCACAATTAGGTGAGTACACACAGGAGAATAAGGAGAGCAGTCGTGGAGCCAGAAATGAATATGCACAGGTATGAAGGGAGGCCCAACGACAATACGAAAATGACATAGCGAAAGCCAAATTTGACCCGAAGCTGTTGTACAGCCACATCAGGAGGAAAACAACAGTGAAGGACCAGGAAGTCAGGCTGAGGAAAGAAGAACGGGAGGTCACAAGAAACGACCGTGAAGTATGTGAGGAACTCAACATGAGATTCAAAGTGTTCACAGAGGAGACAGAAGGGACTCCAGAAAGACGGAGAGGTGGGGTACACCATCAAGTGTTGGACACAATACATTCAACTGAGGAAGAAGTGAAGAGGCTGCTAAGTGAGCTAGATACCTCAAAGGCGATGGGGCCGGATAACATCTCTCCATGGGTCCTGAGAGAGGGAGCAGAGGCGCTATGTGTACCCCTAACAACAATCTTCAACACATCTATCGAAACAGGGCGACTACCTGAGGTATGGAAGACAGCAAATGTAGTCTCATTTAAAAAAAAAAAAGAAACAGACACGAAACATTAAACTACAGACCAGTGTCACTGACATGTATATTATGCAAAGTCATGGAGAAGATTATCAGTAGAAGAGTGGTGGAGCACCTAGAAAGGAATGAGCTTATCAACGACAACCAGCACGGTTTCAGGGACGGGAAATCCTGTGTCACAAACCAACTGGAGTTCTATGACAGGGTGTCAGCAGTAAGACAAGAGAGAGAGGGTGGGTAGATTGCGTTTTCTTGGACTATAAGAAGGCGTTTGACACAGTTCCACACAAGAGATTAGTGCAAAAGCTGGTGGACCAGGCAGGGATAACAGGGAAGGCACTACAATGAATCAGGGAATACCTGTCGGGAAGACAACAGTGAGTCATGGTACGTGACAAGGTGTCAGAGTGGGCGCCTGTGACGAGCGGGGTTCCACAGGTGTCAGTCCTAGGACCGGTGTTGTTTTTGTTTACAGATGATATGAAGTTGATGAGAAGAAGTGACTTAGTAGCGGCCAGTGAAGAAGCGGGGCCAGGACCTGTGAATCGACCTCTGCAACCACAACTAGGTGAGTACAACAAGGTGAATACATACACGCAGACACGCACACACGCACGCACACACACACACACACTCACACACACACATTCTCACACACACACACACACACACACACACACACACACACACACACACACACACACACAAACAAGGGTTGGACAAATAACATGAACTGAATAACAAATAACATGACTGAACTGTCGAATGACTAAAAAAACAATCTAAATGTGTTAAAGGCCCTTTTTGGGCTGTCTTCCAAGACGATAATGCACCAATTCATACCACAAGAGTTGTTCAAAACTGCCATGAAGAACATGAAAGTGAAGTCGAACACTTGGGTTGGCCCCCACAATCGCTGGATCTAAATATTATCTACTATCTGTGGGGTCAATTGGAAAAGCAAGTCAGAAGCCGATTTTTTCCACCATCGTCTTTGGAAGAGTAAGTGCAGGTTTTGCTTGAGGAATGACTCAAAATTCTCCTGGATACTGTTCAAATGCTATATGAATCAATTTTTCGACGAACTGGTTCTGTTTTAGCTGCAAATGGAGGACCAACTCCATATTAAAAATTAAAAATTGTGTAGAACAACGTGTTCATATTATTTTGTTCAACCCTTGTGTATGTATGTATGTATTTGTGTGTGTGTGTGTGTGTATGTTTGTTTGTGTGTGTGTGTGTGTGTACTGACTCCTCAACAGAATATAAGAAGCAAATAAGTGAGTCGAGTCTTTTTTCTTTACATGGCTATAGCACACTATCAGACTCAGGAGCTAGCGCTCGTCACACTCAGGCTGGTATGAACAACAGCTAGCTCTAGTCACACTCAGGCTGGTGGTGTAACAGTCAAACTCTGAAACACTTTAAAACCGACGGTGAAATGAGACACTTTACTAAACAGATGTTTCAACACTGGGCCTGTGTTTATTACACAGATGTTTCAACACTGGGCCTGTGTTTATTACACAGATGTTTCAACACTGGGCCTGTGTTTATTACACAGATGTTTAAACACTGGGCCTGTGTTTATTACACAGATGTTTAAACACTGGGCCTGTGTTTATTACACAGATGTTTAAACACTGAGCCTGTGTTTATTACACAGATGTTTAAACACTGGGCCTGTGTTTATTACACAGATGTTTCAACACTGAGCCTGTGTTTATTACACAGATGAAAGTACACTCCGAGTAATAAATGCTATAGATAAAAATGTCGAAAAGCTAACATACTAAGCTGACAGGCAGATATAGACAGCTGTGCAGCTGTATTACAACAGACAGTTACAACTTTGGACTTACTAGACAGACAGGTATCAAAGTGATGTACAGACGTGAGTGAGTGTCTTACAGACACTTTCACTGACCTGCAAAAAAAGAATAAAGACAATTTTAAAATGAAACCTTCTGAAACAATATACAGTTTATTGTAAAAAGTTACAACCAAACAACAGAATACAATCTCAATATAACATGATACATTTTTATGTAATGTAATATAATAAAATTCTATAATGTAATGTATATATAATATTTTATATGGTTTAATATATAATTCAATGTAATTTAATATAATGCATATTCATAAATGATAACACATTTGCAGTATAATCACACTATATATTCTGAGGGGAGTATATTTCTCTCTCCAGGTATATACACCGAGAGCAGTAATCTATATACGCATGGAGGTGTATGCAAGACAAGCCACAGGAAGTGCAAAACTTATTCTCAAGTACTTTCACACTTCCCAGTATGTCACCAGAAGCTATGCAATGTTGCAAGAGTAGCAACCGAAGAAATGAGGGGAAATTTTCTCAGAGTAGGGCAGCGTGGGTAACACCAGCCACAGTTTCTCTCACGATACCCTACTCAGAGAAAACTTCCCCTCATTTCTTCGTTTGCTACTCTAGCAACATTGCATAACTCCTGATGACGCACTGAGAAGTGTGAAAGTACTTGAGCTAAAGATTTCCACCCCCCCGTGGCTTGTCTTGGATTGTTAAGACAGCCTGTCAGCGATTGTTTGCAAGGAGGTGTATATCTCAAAATATGTATACCTAGAGTTTACCTAAATATCCTCATTAGGGATTTAAGTATCCTAAGCAGGTGGTGTACTGGTGACCTGCTGTCTTAATGACCCTCGACAGGCTTTAAACCTAATTAACTAACAGACAGTGCTGTCAGGCGCTAAACTAAATCCATCAATTGGATCAACTTTTCAACTGCAAGTGAAAGAAAAATCACATAAACACCACAACACAAATATTATACAACAAAGGTTTTAACTAAGATTAGTTAATTTGTTAGGTTCAGATCCATGTTTACCTGGGTTATTAAGAGTGAAATTCACCCACACTCTAACATAAAGAATGATGTAATATTTAAAAAGAGTGAATTAAGTATACTTTTAATATAATGCATAATATTACATATTACATAATAAAATAGGCCTATTTCTGTAGTTAGAGAAGGTGGGTTGATAGAAGAAGTGGAATATTCAGACGGTTTTAGGGATATATACAAATATTTTTCCTTATTTATATATATATATATATATATATATATATATATATATATATATATATATATATATATATATATATATATATATATATATATATTATGAGGTAATGGGAGCAATCCTATTATCTGTCTCAGTGCTGGAGGCAACGATGTTGGCAGACGTAGGAGTGAGGACCTGACTAGCAGGTTTAGGTCAGCAATAGACATAATTAGGAAGAAGGGTGGAACCCTGTCATATTGGTATTTTGCCAAGGAGAGGAATTGGAAATGAATGGCTGTCCAGGGCAATTGGTGTCAATTGCTGGCTGGACAAATACTGTAAGGAAAATTCAGTAACATTCATTGACAACTGGGACCTCTTCTATGGCAGAAATGACATGTATGCCAGGGATGGGGTTCACTTATCCAGGTCTGGGGTGGGGGCACTGGCAACTGCAGTGGAGGGAGCTGTTAGGGCTTTAAACTAGAAATAGTTAGTGGTATGGGTTTTGGGGGGAAAACAGAGAAGTCCCAGTGTAGTAATATTATAAGTTGTAGGAGAACTAGTAATAGGCAGAATAAGGTGGATAGTGGAAAGCTAGTGACACTAGATGACAAGGACAGTAATAGGTATAGTGGAAAAACAGAGATGAGCAGGAAGGGTAAAGAGAAAGGAGGGTCTCTAAATATATATTACACCAATAGTAGTAGTGCTAGGAATAAGATGGACGAGTTGAGATTAGTTGCAAGTACGGGTAATATTGATGTTTTTTGCAATAACTGAGATATGGTTTAATATGAAAAATCGGGACTTGCCTGCCGAATGTCACATTCAGGGTTTTAAATTGTTCCAAGTAGACAGAAGTATCGGGAAAGGGGGTGGGGTGGCACTCTATGTCCGTGATCATTTAAATTGTTGCATAAAAACGGGTATAAAGTCTGAATTAACACATACAGAGTCTGTCTGGATAGAATTTTCAGAGGGGTGTGAAAAATTGATTTTAGGCGTGATTTACCGTCCTCCAAACTTAGATAGGGAACAAGGGAGACTACTTTGGGAGGAAATTGTTAAGGCCACAAGACACGATAACGTAGTAATTCTAGGGGACTTTAACTTTAGTCAGATTGATTGGAATTTCATGACAGGGAATTTAGAATCTAACGACTTTTTAGAAGTAGTTCAGGATTGCTTTTGAAGCAGTTTGTAACAGAACCTACAAGGGAAATAACCTACTTGACTTGGTTCTGGCAAGCAAGGAAACCCTTGTTAATAATTTAGAAATTACAGAGGAACTCGGCTCAAGCGACCACAAGTCAATTACCTTTAGCATTGAATGGATGTATGATAGTAGGGATAATTCAGTAATGGTCCCAGATTTTCGCTTAGCAGATTATAATGGACTTAGAGAACACTTATCAACTGTGGACTGGGGTGAAGAAGAGAGGTATCAATATGACAGTTTTCTTAACACTATACAGGCTGCCCAAAGAACATTTATCCCGTATAAAGAAATTAGATCAAGTAGAAATGACCCAAAATGGATGAATAATAGGCTCAAATATCTTTTAGGGCAGAAGAAAGGAATTTATAGGCGCATAAAAAGAGGTGAGGGTCATCTTATAAATCAGTATACTGACATTAAGAGGGACGTTAAAAAGGGAATAAGAAAAGCTAAACGGGAATTTGAAATTAAAGTTGCTAGGGATTCAAAAACTAACCCAAAAAGTTTTTTCCAGGTTTATAGAACAAAAGTTAGGGATAAGATAGGTCCCCTTAAAAATAACTTTGGGCATCTTACTGACAAGGAGAATGATATGTGCTCTATTTTTAATAATTATTTTCTCTCGGTTTTCACACAGGAAGACATTAATAATATCCCAGTAATTAATTTTTACAGAGGCCCAGAAGAAGATAAATTATGTAATATCACAGTCACTAGCGAAATGATTATGAAACAGCTGGACCGACTGAAACAAAATAAATCGCCGGGTCCTGATGAGCTTTTTGCAAGGGTTCTTAAGGAATGCAAAATGGAACTCTGTGAACATTTTTAATTTATCTCTTCAAACAGGTGTAGTGTCTGATATGTGGAAGATGGCTAATGTAATTCCTATTTTTAAAGCAGGGGACAAGTCACTACCGTCAAACTACCGCCCAATAAGCCTGACCTCAATTATAGGCAAATTACTAGAGTCAATTATAGCTGATATTATTAGAAGCCATCTAGATAACCATAATTTGATTAATGATACCCAGCATGGATTCACGAGGGGCCGTTCCTGCCTATCTAATTTATTAACCTTCTTCAGTAAAGCTTTTGAGGCTGTTGATCACGATAAAGAATTCGATATTGTTTATTTAGACTTTAGTAAGGCTTTTGATAGAGTACCGCACCAGAGACTGTTAAAGAAAGTGGCAGCTCATGGCATTGGGGGAAAAGTGCTGTCATGGATCGAGTCATTGCTCACCAATAGGAAGCAGAGAGTGTGCATAAATGGGGTTAAATCCGAATGGGGACTTGTAACAAGTGGTGTTCCACAGGGATCAGTCTTAGGCCCATTGTTATTTATAATATATATCAATGACTTTGATGAGGGAATTACTAGTGATATGAGCAAATTAGCCGACGACACGAAGATAGGTAGGATAATTGATTCAAACATAGATGTCATAGAACTTCAGGAAGATTTAGACAAACTTAATTCGTGGTCAGAAAAGTGGCAGATGCAGTTCAATGTAGATAAATGCAAGGTTCTGAAGCTCGGGAGTGTCCATAACCCAAGCACTTATAAGTTAAATAACGTAGAACTTAGCCATACAGATTGCGAGAAGGACTTGGGGTGATGGTAAGCAGCAACCTTAAACCAAGACAGCAATGCCTAAGCGTACGTAATAAGGCAAATAGATTACTGGGATTTATATCAAGAAGTGTTAGCAACAGAAGTCCAGAGGTTATATTAAGCTTTATACATCATTAGTAAGGCCTCACCTAGATTACGCAGCTCAGTTCTGTCTCCATATTACAGAATGGACATAAATTCGTTAGAAAACATTCAGGAGTTGAATGACTAAATTAATTCATAGCATTAGAAATCTTCCTTACGAAGAAAGATTGAAGACCTAAATTACATTCACTTGTAAGACGTAAATGAGGAGAATGATCGAGGTATACAAGTGGAAATGGTCATTAAAGGAGGATATCTCTCCAAGAGAGAACCCGCAATAATGGATTCAAGTTAGATAAGTTTAGATTTAGAAAGGATATAGGAAAGTATTGGTTTGGAAATAGGGTAGTTGATGAGTGGAACAGTCTGCCTAGTAGGGTTATTGAAGCTAGGACCTTGGGTAGTTTCAAATTTAGGTTGGATAAATTCATGAGTGAGAGGGGTTGGATTTGAGTGGGACTCGCGCATGAGTGGGTAAAATTGTCAAAGCTTATTTCTTGGGTAGCATTGAAAATATATATATATATAAAACATTCAGCGTAGAATGACTAAATTAATACATAGCATTAGAAATCTTCCTTACGAAGAAAGATTGAAGACCCTAAAATTACATTCACTTGTAAGACGTAGAATGAGGGGAGACATGATCGAGGTATACAAGTGGAAAATGGGTATTAACAAAGGGGATATAAATAAGGTCTTGAGGATATCTCTCCAAGAGAGAACCCGCAATAATGGATTCAAGTTAGATAAGTTTAGATTTAGAAAGGATATAGGAAAGTATTGGTTTGGAAATAGGGTAGTTGATGAGTGGAACAGTCTGCCTAGTAGGGTTATTGAAGCTAGGACCTTGGGTAGTTTCAAATTTAGGTTGGATAAATTCATGAGTGAGAGGGGTTGGATTTGAGTGGGATTCGCGCATGAGTGGGTAGAATTGTCAAAGCTTATTTCTTGGGTAGCATTGAAAATTGGGTTGAGCAAATATTCTGTTAGTGGGACGGATTGTGAAGGACTTGCCTAGTATGGGCCAACAGGCCTGCTGCAGTGTTCCTCCTTTCTTATGTTCTTATGTTCTTATGTTGAGCAAATATTCTGTTAGTGGGACGGATTGTGAAGGACCTGCCTAGTATGGGCCAACAGGCCTGCTGCAGTGTTCCTCCTTTCTTATGTTCTTATGTTCTATATATATATATATATATATATATATATATATATATATATATATATATATATATATATATATATATATATATATATATATATATATATATATATATATATATATGCAAAAAGATCACAGTAAACAGGTGATATCAAAATATGCAAGACACCCACTATGAAAAAATAGAGAATTCCAAGCGCTTTCGTGACTACTCACATTATCAAGGAACTATAACAGCAAACATGACAAGAAGGCTTATATAAGGGCGAGACTACACCTCACAGTCACATCACACTAACAAAGACTACACCTCACAGTAGCGTAACATCTCACGACTCTGTGAAGAGGAACATAAGAAAGGACCTGAAACTCTTCCCAAGAATTAAGATTAGTCCAATTTATCATTAAATTCTTCCCAAATTTTATTAATTATAAATGAATCCAATTTATATAATCCAAAAGAAATATTCATATTATTTTCAAAACTGCTTTTAATGAA
The DNA here is from genome assembly GCA_009830355.1 of Cherax destructor. Classification (NCBI taxonomy): domain Eukaryota; kingdom Metazoa; phylum Arthropoda; class Malacostraca; order Decapoda; family Parastacidae; genus Cherax; species Cherax destructor. The sequence goes on from WNWK01001391.1 coordinate 34,845, forward strand.
ACATGATTCTATTATATTTCTCTCAACCATGGACTTGCTTGATACAACCTTCTCAGCATTTTGAAAATCAATTGGATGGTTAAAATCTCTCACATGAATAAATAGAGCATTAGAATCTTGTCCAGTTCTAATGCTATATTTATGTTGTTTTAATCTTAGTTCAAGACTTTTACCAGTTTGACCATAATAAACTTTATCGCATATTTTACAGGGAATCTTATAGACACATCCATCAGCATTTTGGAGGGAATTTTTTATCAAAAGTCTTTTTACTGTATCAAGATTTTTAAATACAACTTTGATATTAAAATTCTTAAGAAAGGAAGGCATATCAACCAAGTTTTCATGGTAAGGGAGAACCAACATATTTTTGGTTGAATAAGGTTGGTTGTCCCTTTTTGGATTGTAAAAAGTATTCCTAGCTATTTTAAAAGATTTATCAATTATGTTTCTTGGGTATTTTAAATCATTAGCTATTTCATAAATTTTAGAGGTTTCTTCATCTATGAACTCTGGACTACAAATACGTAAAGCTCTCAAAAACATTGAAGAAAAAAACGACACTTTAACTCTATCTTGATGTGTTAAATATGATTTACCATTGCCAGTTCCTACTATCATTAAACTTATTAAACTTTGTATTGTTGATGCAAAATTTGTATTTAATGATGAGTTTTACACTCAGAAGTTTGGTATGGCAATGGGAAATCCTCTTTCACCTGTTCTTAGTAACTTATATATGGAATTTTTCGAAACAAGATTGCTTAACACTATCCTTCCCAATAGAGCTAAGTGGTATAGATATGTTGATGATATTTTGTGCCTTATGCCTAAGAATGTAGATATAAACCATTTCCTTGTTAAATTAAATAGCTTAGCTCATTCTATAAATTTTACTGTTGAATTCGAAGTAAATAACTCATTGCCCTTCCTAGATGTTTTTATTATTAAGGGTAACAGCGACGAATGACAAAGTTAATTCATAGCATTATAAATCTTCCGTATGAAGAAAGATTGAAGACCCATAAATTACATTCACTTGTAAGACGAAGAATGAGGGGAGACATGATCGAGGTATATAAGTGGAAGATGGGTATTAATAAGGGGGATATAAATAAGGTCTTGAGGATATCTCTCCAAGAGAGAACCCGCAATAATGGATTCAAATTGGATAAGTTTAGATTTAGAAAGGATATAGGAAAATATTGGTTTGGAAATAGGGTAGTTGATGAGTGGAACAGTCTGCCTAGTAGGGTCATTGAAGCTATGACCTTGGGTAGTTTCAAATTTAGGTGGGATAAATTCATGAGTGAGAGGGGTTGGATTTGAGTGGGACTCGCACTTGAGTTAATAGAATCTTCAAAGCTTATTTCTTGGGTAGAATTGAAAATTAGGTTGGGCAATTATTCTGTTAGTGGGATGGATTAAGAACATAAGAACATAAGAAAGGAGGAACACTGCAGCAGGCCTGTTGGCCCATACTAGGCAGGTCCTTCACAATCCGTCCCACTAACAGAATATTTGCTCAACCCAATTTTCAATGCTACCCAAGAAATAAGCTTTGACAATTCTACCCACTCATGCGCGAGTCCCACTCAAATCCAACCCCTCTCACTCATGAATTTATCCAACCTAAATTTGAAACTACCCAAGGTCCTAGCTTCAATAACCCTACTAGGCAGACTGTTCCACTCATCAACTACCCTATTTCCAAACCAATACTTTCCTATATCCTTTCTAAATCTAAACTTATCTAACTTGAATCCGAAGGACCTGCCTAGTATGGGCCAACAGGCCTGCTGCAGTGTTCCTCCTTTCTTATGTTCTTATGTTCTTAAAATTTACAGAAAACCTACAAATAATTGTTCCTATGTACACTATTACTCTTCACATCAAGATAGAGTTAAAGTGTCGGTTTTTTCTTCAATGTTTTTGAGAGCTTTACGTATTTGTAGTCCAGAGTTCATAGATGAAGAAACCTCTAAAATTTATGAAATAGCTAATGATTTAAAATACCCAAGAAACATAATTGATAAATCTTTTAAAATAGCTAGGAATACTTTTTACAATAAAAAAAAAGACAACCAACCTTATTCAACCAAAAATATGTTGGTTCTCCCTTACCATGAAAACTTGGTTGATATGCCTTCCTTTCTTAAGAATTTTAATATCAAAGTTGTATTTAAAAATCTTGATACAGTAAAAAGACTTTTGATAAAAAATTCCCCCCAAAATGCTGACGGATGTGTCTATAAGATTCCCTGTAAAATATGCGATAAAGTTTATTATGGTCAAACTGGTAAAAGTCTTGAACTAAGATTAAAACAACATAAATATAGCATTAGAACTGGACAATATTCTAATGCTCTATTTATTCATGTGAGAGATTTTAACCATCCAATTGATTTTCAAAATGCTGAGAAGGTTGTATCAAGCAAGTCCATGGTTGAGAGAAATATAATAGAATCATGTTTCATTAAAAGCAGTTTTGAAAATAATATGAATATTTCTTTTGGATTATATAAATTGGATTAATTTATAATTAATAAAATTTGGGAAGAATTTAATGATAAATTGGACTAATCTTAATTCTTGGGAAGAGTTTCAGGTCCTTTCTTATGTTCCTCTTCACAGAGTCGTGAGATGTTACGCTACTGTGAGGTGTAGTCTTTGTTAGTGTGATGTGACTGTGAGGTGTAGTCTCGCCCCTTATATAAGCCTTCTTGTCATGTTTGCTGTTATAGTTCCTTGATAATGTGAGTAGTCACGAAAGCGCTTGGAATTCTCTATTTTTCATAGTGGTTGTCTTGCACATATATATATATATATATATATATATATATATATATATATATATATATATATATATATATATATATATATATATATATATATATATATATATATATATATATATATATATATATATATATATATATTAGCAAGAACTCATTTAAAATTAAGTCATTTCTAAAATTTTCTTTTATACGTTTAAAAATATATATTTTTTCATTTATGTTAATTTAAAAATTAATATTTTTGTACCAAAAGAACCTTAGAAAACTTACCTTTTCTTATATCAAGCGCAATTTAATTTAGCCTAATCCAACTAAATATATTTTATATAAGTTTACAATAAATTTATAATAAACAAACACAAAGAAATCTATTTTTTTCGTTTGGTTCAGAATGATTTTTGCGAAATTACTGCATACACAAATTTTCGCTTGTCTTATTCGGCAAAAAGTGCGTTGCTATTTAAGCCAAAAATCGCAAGTTTTACCTATTCGGCACGATATACATATATCTTCTCTTTCTTTTTTCAACAAACTGGCCGAATCCCTCCGAGGCAGGGTGGCCCAAAAAGAAAAATGAAAGTTTCTCTTTTTAACTTTAGTAATGTATACAAGAGAAAGGGTTACTAGCCCCTTGCTCCCGGCATTTTAGCCGCCTCTTACGACACGCATGACTTACGGAGGAAGAATTCTGTTCCACTTTCCCATGGAGATAAGATGAAATAAACAAGAACAAGAACTAGGAAGAAAATAGAAGAAAACCCAGAGGGGTTTGTATATATATGCTTGTACATGAATGTGTAGTGTGACCTAAGTGTAAGTAGAAGTAACAAGACGTACCTGAAATCTTGCATGTTTATGAGACAGAAAAAAGACACCAGCAATCCTACCATCATGTAAAACAATTACAAGTTTCCGTTATACACTCACTTGGCAGGACGGTAGTACCTCCCTGGGTGGTTGCTGTCTACCAACCTACTACCACAGGACGGTAGTACCTCCCTGGGTGGTTGCTGTCTACCAATCTACTACCTAGGATATATATATATATATATATATATATATATATATATATATATATATATATATATATATATTACAAAAGTATTGGGATCACCAAATGAAAGCAATTTATTCAGCAACTACAACAACAAAAACATCATTATTATTATTTTTAATAATAATAATAATAATAATAATAATAATATATATTATTATTATTATTATTATTATTATTATTATTATTATTATTATTATTATTATTATTATTATTATTATTATTATTACAATAATTATTAGAAAAGAATAAAAATAAAATAAGATCTTAATATAAATTCCCTTAGCGCACTCCATACCTATGTATTATACATTCTTACATTCCAGCTTGAATACTGAGCGTGTAGAGGCTACTTTTGTCTCTCTTATATCAGAATTATATTCCAGAAGAGCCGACAGAATGGTCGACTCAGTGGTGAGAACACTCCTCACTCTTTCTACTCTCATGCCATGATATTTTTTTTGCCTTTGAACATGAACATAATTTGCCTGAAATGGTTATTTAACTGCTAAATGATGTTCATTGAGACTGAAGCTTGTATGTCTTGAGATGATTTAATTAGGGATCATCTTATGTCTGAGGAAAGGTCATGGCTGGGTGATTAACTCTGATGCTGAGAGAGAGAGAGAGAGAGAGAGAGAGAGAGAGAGAGAGAGAGAGAGAGAGAGAGAGAGAGAGAGAGAAAGAGAGAGAGAGATAGAGAGACAGACAGACAAACAGACAGAGACAGAGAGACGGGTTGTATCATCTCCAGATCTCCCTTCTAAGGTGAACTGCTCGTTGCCAGGAGGATGTAGTCTTTAGGTAAGGAATAATGATACTGTGAGGAGGAAGGCATATACCGAAGAAGTGGACTTGAGGCCAGAAATAATGGTACTGTGTGCACGGAGACACTAAGGCTAACTGCAGCACTTTCTCTCCACTAAGTCCCAGTTGGTTAAAAATCTCGTAAGGTTAAAAATCTCGTAAATTGTAGGCTTGTCAACAAACAAAAATTGACAAGTGAAAAAAAATTAGTTTAAGGCCACGTGTCAAACAAAGAGGAATGAATAATATGAGTCCTTGTTGCTAGAGCTGCAGCTGAGTCAGAAATGTTAAGAATTTTACCCTCAATGTGAGCAGATCCTTAAGAGGGTAGCCCCATCTGTTACTCATCTCGCTTTGATATCATAACATTGCATGAATATCCTTCAGATTATTTACTAGTCTGGTCCAGGATCCAAACAGCGTGCTGCTGCTGACAGTGGTGATGAAAAGGCACAGGTTGCTGTAAAACAAGTTTTAATTGCCACCACGTTTCGCTCTGTGTAGGTGACTTGATAGAACTCTACGTTAAACGAAAGTTGTTCCAGCATTAGCAGGTTGTGCAGCCTGTTATTGCTATGCTTGTGTCTTCCTGCTTGCCCACTAGGCTGCTTGCCACCAAGCACAACCTACAAGCATTGGCTTTAAAGTCTAACTGAATGTTATCACTCATTATTCACGCATCTCAAACATTAGTTCCATGGTGCTTTTAATGGTTTCAAGCAACAGCGCTGGTCATCTACATGCACCAACACGCTATTGCTTACGTTGCCGACATGGTACCCAATCCCCCCCCCCCTCCCACACTGCCGAATCCTTTCAATTAGTTGGTCCAGGTGCACTGAGAAAATAATTGGAACTCAGAACACCTCTGTGCTTCATCCCATTACCCGGAGAGAACTCAGAATCCACATTATTCCGGGCCGCTGCAGCCTTGCCGTTGCACGGGTTAACAATTCTTTGAACAACCATATCAAAGGTTTTAGGCGCATCAAGAAATACTCAAATATTGCCCAAGGAAAAAGCATAACACAACATCGTTTCCTTACTCACAAAATTGTGTAGGTTGCGAGAGCAACATGATGATCACAAGGTATGTACTCAATAATTTATTCACAACTGGCATGTTTCCCTCCACTTGCTGCCCCTGTTCACCTAGCAGTAAGTGGGTGCCTAGGTGTCAGCCGACTGTTGTGGGTTGCATCCTGGGGGTGGAAGTACACCTTGAAATGATTTGAAATGAGCTGAGGTAGGATAACAGCTCTTAGCCTGTAAAATTGATCTGTGTAAAATGAAAAAAATAAAGTGTGTTTGAGACTATTGCTCTCAAAACGTACCGAAGGAGAGAGTCTTGTGTAGTTTTTTTCAGGATCAGAAGAAACAGGAAGATTGTCTGGCTTGGCGTTCCACGCTGCAAGTGCTCAGAGGAAGCATCTAGAGCAATAACTGGAACTCTCCTCTAAATTTGCAATGGCCTCATCTGTCGTGTTAGGAAATTCAGAGAAACTGTGTCCTACACGGGTCATGAGCTGACCTATATCATGTTAGGAGACAGAGTGCATGTATCCAACACTAGATATTAGTGAACCTTCAGTATCACGTTGCAAAAGACAGATACAATATCGCACAGTCCAATAGAGCCAAATATAATATTGCTCTAACCAAAGATCCCAATGTACTTGAGCCCAATACAATATAGTGCGCTATAATAAACCCTAACTAGAATCTATTATAATACAGCACAATACAACAGAACCCAGTACAACACAGTGCAACACAAATAATAATGCAACAAATCCAAATGCAGCATAACCTAATACAATAGAGGCCAATACAAATCACCAGAATAAAACCCATTAATATTCAGAACAGTATAATAGATTTAAATACAGCTCAATACAATAGAGCCCAGTGCAACACAGCCTGATGAAACACCGAATAATGCAGAAAAAATACAATAGTACTCGGTATAACAAAGAACAATAACACTACAGAACGTGACAATATAGCCCAATATAGAGCAATACAGTAGAGTAATTTAGATCAATATATTAGAGCTCGTTAGTGTAGAACAACACAAACAAGATCCCCCATTACAACACAGGACAATATACAGTAAGGATCAATACAGCAAAACAATGAAATAGAATCCTAGACATCAAAAAATTATACAACAGAGCTCAGTTCGACAGAATACTACAACCGAGCCTAATGCAACACAGAGCACTACAACCGAGCCTAATGCAACACAGAGCACTACAACCGAGCCTAATGCAACACAGAGCACTACAACCGAGCCTAATGCAACACAGAGCACTACAACCGAGCCTAATACAACACAGAGCACTACAACCGAGCCTAATGCAACACAGAGCACTACAACGAGCCTAATGCAACACAGAACACTACAACCGAGCCTAATGCAACACAGAGCACTACAACCGAGCCTAATGCAACACAGAACACTACAAATACATACACAAACACAAACCAGAATAGAAAATTACAAGAGTGCAAAAAAGAAGTGATTGCCATAAATTCTCGTTCAGGGGAAAAAATACACTCTGAAGGAGAGGTAGGCAGCAAAACAAGCTAAGTTTGGGACAACGTTTCGCTCTGTGTAGTGGCTTTACGAAACGAAAACGCTGGATCTTCAATGAACCATTTCATCCAAAGAAAATAATATAATCAAATCGCCTTAAAAAAACAAAACAAATATTTGGCATTCGAGAATTAAAATTTGAACATTGTTTCTTGAACTACACACAAAATGTGAGGTAAAAAGAAAATTTATCTCTATAAATTCAGTGTCTCGTCTTGACAAAGCTCCTGGAGAGAGCGAAACGTCGCTCAGATCAAGTATATCTCGTTAGCTGCACATGTGTCCTTTTACCAGGGAATTAAAGTTATTAGGCCAAGGAGAATAATTTTTTTTCTGAAGCCATTAATAAAAAAAGGAGACCTATTGATTCACATAATATAACTTCCAGAATTCGTGTAGAAGAGATCGTAATAATATGCTATTTTTTAGTGGGCCTGAAATGTTATATATTGAGTCTATTCTATTGTTCATTAATGCCTTCAAGAACAACAGTAATCTGCTAGATCTATTCTGTATTGCTTCCTACACTCTGTGAAACAACAGTCTGTGAAACAACAGTCTGTGAAACAACAGCCTGTGAAACAACAGTCTGTGAAACAACAGTCTGTGAAACAACAGCCTGTGAAACAACAGTCTGTGAAACAACAGTCTGTGAAACAACAGTCTTTGAAACAACAGTCTGTGAAACAACAGCCTGTGAAACAACAGTCTGTGAAACAACAGCAAGTGAAACAACAGTCTGTGAAACAGCAGCCTGTGAAACAACAGTCTGTGAAACAACAGCCTGTGAAACAACAGTCTGTGAAACAACAGTCTGTGAAACAACAGTCTGTGAAACAGCAGCCTGTGAAACAACAGTCTGTGAAACAACATCCTGTGAAACAACAGTCTGTGAAACAACACTGTGAAATAACAGTCTGTGAAACAATAGTCTGTGAAACAACAGTCTGTGAAACAACAGCCTGTGAAACAACAGTCTGTGAAACAACAGTCTGTGAAACAACAGTATGTGAAACAACAGTGTGTGAAACAGCAGTCTGTGAAACAACAGTTTGTGAAACAGCAGTCTGTGAAACAACAGTCTTTGAAACAAAAGTCTGTAAAACAGCAGTCTGTGAAACAACAGTCTTTGAAACAGCAGTCTGTGAAACAACAGTCTTTGAAACAACAGTCTTTGAAACAACAGTCTGTGAAACAGCAGTCTGTGAAACAACAGTCTTTGAAACAACAGTCTTTGAAAGAACAGTCTTTGAAACAACAGTCTGTGAAACAACAGTGCTGTCGTATTAATGTTGGCGGAATTACTCAAAATATCACAATATGATAAGTAACAGAACACAAGTGCAACTAATGTGACATATTATCGTGGCGACGTTTCGCTCTCCAGGAACTTTGTCAAGCCGTTGCAAACAATACAAAGGTTATTTAAACTATTGCTACCCAAACAATAGCTTTAATAACCTTTTTACTCACGTACAATCTGACTTTTTCTACAATATGTATCACTATTACTACTACTACTACCATTACTACTACTACCACTACTACTACTACTACCACTAGTATTACACCTCACTCTGAGCCTATATATACCCTCTGTGTCCATGTATTGTTTGTAACGGCTTGACAAAGCTCCTGGAGAGCGAAACGTTGCCACAATAAAATGTCACATTTGTTGCATTTGTGTCCTTTTACTTAACAGTGATGGTCTCTTTACAATCAGTATGAAACAACAGTGACGTTATTACAAACAGTATGAAACAACACTGACGTTAATTCAAACAGTATGAAACAACAGTGACGTTATCAGAAACAGTATGAAACAACAGTGACGTTATTACAATCAGTATGAAACAACAGTGACGTTATTACAATCAGTATGAAACAACAGTGACGTTATTACAATCAGTATGAAACAACAGTGACGTTATTACAATCAGTATGAAACAACAGTGACGTTATTACAATCAGTATGAAACAACAGTGACGTTATTACAAACAGTATGAAACAACAGTGACGTTATTACAAACAGTATGAAACAACAGTGACGTTATTACAAACAGTATGAAACAACAGTGACGTTATCAGAAACAGTATGAAACAACAGTGACGTTATTACAATCAGTATGAAACAACAGTGACGTTATCAGAAACAGTATGAAACAACAGTGACGTTATTACAAACAGTATGAAACAACAGTGACGTTATTACAATCAGTATGAAATAACAGTGACGTTATTACAATCAGTATGAAACAACAGTGACGTTATTACAAACAGTATGAAACAACAGTGACGTTATTACAATCAGTATGAAACAACAGTGACGTTATTACAAACAGTATGAAACAACAGTGATGTTATTACAAACAGTATGAAACAACAGTGACGTTATTACAAACAGTATGAAACAACAGTGACGTTATTACAAACAGTATGAAACAACAGTGACGTTATTACAAACAGTATGAAACAACAGTGACGTTATTACAATCAGTATGAAATAACAGTGACGTTATTACAATCAGTATGAAACAACAGTGAATTTATTAAAAACAATATGAAACAACAGTGACGTTATCAGAAACAGTATGAAACAACAGTGACGTTATTACAATCAGTATGAAACAACAGTGACGTTATTACAAACAGTATGAAACAACAGTGACGTTATTACAATCAGTATGAAACAACAGTGACGTTATCAGAAACAGTATGAAACAACAGTGACGTTATTACAATCAGTATGAAACAACAGTGACGTTATCAGAAACAGTATGAAACAACAGTGACGTTATCACAAACAGTATGAAACAACAGTGACGTTATTACAAACAGTATGAAACAACAGTGACGTTATCACAAACAGTATAAAACAACAGTGATTTTATCAATATTAATTTAAAGAAAATAATTAATCTATCGTCAAACTCTGATAATATCAGAAGAATAAAGCCTACACTACCTTCTCAAACTCTCCCTCCTTAAACCCTTCCCACGCCATCTTAAACCCTTTCCACGCCATCTTAAACCCTTCCCACACCATCTTAAACCCTTTCCACGCCATCTTAAACCCTTCCCACGCCATCTTAAACCCTTCCCACACCATCTTAAACCCTTTCCACGCCATCTTAAACCCTTCCCACGCCATCATAAACCCTTTCCACGCCATATTAAACCCTTCCCACGCCATCTTAAACCCTTTCCACGCCATCTTAAACCCTTCCCACGCCATCTTAAACCCTTCCCACACATTCTTAAACCCTTCCCACACATTCTTAAACCCTTCCCACGCCATCTTAAATCCTTTCCACGCCATCTTAAACCCTTCCCACGCCATCTTAAATCCTTCCCACGCCATCTTAAATCCTTTCCACGCCATCTTAAACCCTTCCCACACCATCTTAAACCCTTCCCAAGTTATCGTAAATCCTTCCCACGCCATCTTAAATCCTTCCCACGCCATCTTAAATCCTTTCCACGCCATCTTAAACCCTTCCCACACATCTTAAACCCTTCCCACGCCATCTTAAATCCAGCCCACACCATCTTAAACCCTTCCCACACCATCTTAAACCCTTCCCACACCATATTAAACCCTTCCCATGCCATCTTAAACCCTTCCCACGCCATTTTAAACCCTTCCCACGCCATCTTAAATCCTTCCCACGCCATCTTAAACCCTTCGCACACCATCTTAAACCCTTCCCACACCATATTAAACCCTTCCCATGCCATCTTAAACCCTTCCCACGCCATCTTAAACCCTTCCCACGCCATCTTAAACCCTTCCCACGCCATCTTAAACCCTTCCCACACTATTTTAAACCCTTCCCACGTCATCTTAAACCCTTCCCATACCATTTTAAACCCTTCCCACGCCATCTTAAACCTTTCATGCGCCATCTTATACCCTTCCCACGCCATCTTAAACCCTTCCCACGCCTTCTTAAACCCTTCCCACGCCATCTTATACCCTTCCCGCGCCTTCTTAAACCCTTCCCACGCCTTCTTAAACCCTTCCCACGCCATGTTAAACTCTTCCCACACCATTTTAAACCCTTCCCAAGCCATCTTAAACCCTTCATGAGCCATCTTAAACCCTTCAAATGCCAACTTAAACCCTTCCCACGCCATCTTAAACCCTTCCCACACAATTTAAACCTTTCCCATGCCGTTTTTAATCCTTCCCACGCCATGTTAAACTCTTCCCACGCCATCTTAAACCCTCCCCACGCCATGTTAAACCCTTTCATTCGCGATCTTAAACCCTTCCCATGCCATGTTAAACTCTTCCCACGCCATCTTAAGTTTTCCCACGCCTTCCTACACTATCTTAAGCCCTTAATACACTATTTTAAATCCTACATCATCTTAAACCTTTCCTTCACTGTCTCAGACCCTTCCTGGACCATGTTGCACCTTCCTGCACAATGTTGCACCTTCCTACACCATGTTGCATCTTCCTGCACCATGTTGCACCTTCCTGCAGCATGTTGCACCTTCCTGCAGCATGTTGCACCTTCCTGCAGCATGTTGCACCTTCCTGCAGCATGTTGCACCTTCCTGCACCATGTTGCACCTTCCTGCACCATGTTGCACCTTCCTACACCATGTTGCACCTTCCTGCACCATGTTGCACCTTACTGCACCATGTTGCACCTTCCTGCACCATGTTGCACCTTCCTGCATCATGTTGCACCTTCCTGCACCATGTTGCACCTTCCTACACCATGTTGCACCTTCCTGCACCATGTTGCACCTTCCTACACCATGTTGCACCTTCCTGCACCATGTTGCACCTTCCTACACCATGTTGCACCTTCCTGCACCATGTTGCACCTTCCTGCACCATGTTGCACCTTCCTGCATCATGTTGCAACTTCCTGCACCATGTTGCACCTTCCTGCACCATGTTGCACCTTCCTGCACCATGTTGCATCTTCCTACACCATGTTGCACCTTCCTGCACCATGTTGCACCTTCCTGCACCATGTTGCACCTTCCTGCACTATGTTGCACCTTCCTGCACCATGTTGCACCTTCCTGCATCATGTTGCACCTTCCTGCACCATGTTGCACCTTCCTGCACCATGTTGCACCTTCCTGCACAATGTTGCACCTTCCTGCACAATGTTGCACCTTCCTGCACCATGTTGCACCTTCCTGCACCATGTTGCACCTTCCTGCACCATGTTGCACCTTCCTGCACCATGTTGCACCTTCCTGCACCATGTTGCACCTTCCTGCACCATGTTGCACCTTCCTACACCATGTTGCATCTTCCTACACAATGTTGCACCTTCCTGCACCATGTTGCACCTTCATGCACCATGTTGCACCTTCCTGCACCATGTTGCACCTTCCTGCACCATGTTGCATCTTCCTACACCATCTTGCACCTTCCTGCACCATGTTGCACCTTCCTGCACCATGCTGCATCTTCCTGCATCATGTTGCACCTTCTTGCACTATGTTGCACCTTCCTGCACCATGTTGCATCTTCCTGCACCATGTTGCACCTTCCTGCACCATGTTGCACCTTCCTGCACCATGTTGCACCTTCCTGCACCATGTTACACCTTCCTGCACGATGTTGCACCTTCCTGCATCATGTTGCACCTTCCTGCACCATGTTGCATCTTCCTACACAATGTTGCACCTTCCTGCACCATGTTGCACCTTCCTGCACCATGTTGCACCTTCCTGCACCATGCTGCATCTTCCTGCATCATGTTGCACCTTCCTGCAGCATGTTGCACCTTCCTGCACCATGTTGCACCTTCCTGCACCATGTTGCACCTTCCTGCACCATGTTGCATCTTCCTACACCATGTTGCACCTTCCTGCACCATGTAGCACCTTCCTGCACCATGTTGCACCTTCCTGCACCATGTTGCACCTTCCTGCACCATGTTGCACCTTCCTGCACCATGTTGCACCTTGCATACTCCATGTTAAAATCTTCATACGGCGTGTTAAACCGTCGCATCCTCATAAACCCTTCCAAGACCACGTTAAACCACTCCAACACTCTCCTAGCTTCCTTATACTCACTAGTTGCGGAACGAGCCTTCTTTGGGACGACGTTTCGCTCTGTGTAGAGCTTTATCTGGTTACCATGATTGGAGCTTTTGAAGTATACATGTAAAATTGTCGAATTTTGTTAAAACTGCATCATGTGGAAATGTATTTATTATTATTATTATTATTATTATTATATTATTATTATTATTATTATTATTATTATTATTATTATTATTATTAGTAGTAGTAGTAGTAGTAGTAGTAGTAGTAGTAGTAGTAGTATCATTATTATTATTATTATTATTATTAATAATAATATTATTATTATTATTATTATTATTATTATTATTATTATTATTATTATTGTTATTATTATTACCTATTATTATTATTATTATTATTAAAGTTATTATTAATATTATTATTATTATTATTATTATTATTATTAAATCTCTGTACAGAGTTGCTGATATAAAACATTTATCGAAAACTTTAATAAAAATAATAAAAAAAAAATATTCACCACAACAACAAGAAAAAGATAACAGGCTTATAATTTTTTTTTTCTGATACCTTTTTTAATGATTTAAAAAAAAAAGTTTTATTGATACATATGTATATCAGAGGCTTCGAGAGGCCTATAAACTCAAGAGATTCCTTGAGGCCTACAATCTCAAGATATTCCTTGAAGCTTATAATTTCTAACAAGTTCCTTGTGGCTAATAATGTCCAGCGGAGGTTCCCTGAGGCCTATAATATCTAGAAGAGGTGTCTGGAGGTCTATAATCTCTATCAGAGGTTCCTTGAGGTCTATAATGTCTATCAGAGGTTCCTTGAGGTTTATAATATCTATCACAGGTTCCTTGAGGTTTATAATGTCTATCAGAGGTTCCTTCAGGTCTATAATATCTACCAAAAGTTCCTTGAGGACTATAATGTCTATCAGAGGTACATTGAGGTCTATAATCTCTATAAGAGGTTTCTTGAGACTTATAATTAATATCCAGAAGAGGTTTTTTGAGGTCTTTAATATCTACCAGAGGGACCTTGAGACCTATAATTCGTAGAAGAGAATTCGAGAGGCCTATAATTTCTAGCAGACATTCCCTCTTGTTTATAATTTCTAGCCTCGGTTTTGAAGCCTAATGTTATAATCCTGACAGTAATCTGCAAAAGCTCTGAAAAATTCACTTGTGTAATAAAATTAATAATTTTAACCTGCATAATACAAAAAAAATGTTCACTGGATGCACAAGCGAAGGACTTGGGTTAAATTCCGGGAGAGATGGGGAGTACAGATTGGGAAATACGTGATGATAACTTTACGTTAATGGTAAACTATATTGACAAGTTGATGAACCTGTTGTTATCTATCTGAGGGACTGAACACCTTCAGTCAAGGTTGAGGGACTGAACACCTTCAGTCAAGGTTGAGGGACTGAACACCTTCAGTCAAGGTTGAGGGACTGAACACCTTCAGTCAAGGTTGAGGGACTGAACACCTTCAGTCAAGGTTGAGGGACTGAACACCTTCAGTCAAGGTTGAGGGACTGAACACCTTCAGTCAAGGTTGAGGGACTGAACACCTTCAGTCAAGGTTGAGGGACTGAACACCTTCAGTCAAGGTTGAGGGACTGAACACCTTCAGTCAAGGGTGAGGGACTGAACACCTTCAGTCAAGGTTGAGGGACTGAACACCTTCAGTCAAGGTTGAGGGACTGAACACCTTCAGTCAAGGTTGAGGGACTGAACACCTTCAGTCAAGGTTGAGGGACTGAACACCTTCAGTCAAGGTTGAGGGACTGAACACCTTCCGTCAAGGTTGAGGGACTGAACACCTTCAGTCAAGGCTGAGGGTCTGAACACCTTCCGTCAAGGTTGAAGGACTGAACACCTTCCGTCAGGGCTGAGGGTCTGAACACCTTCCGTCAAGGTTGAGGGTCTGAACACCTTCCGTCAAGGCTGAGGGTCTGAACACCTTCCGTCAAGGCTGAGGGTCTGAACACCTTCCGTCAAGGCTGAGGGACTGAACACCTTCCGTCAGGGCTGAGGGACTGAACACCTTCCGTCAGGGCTGAGGGTCTGAACACCTTCAGTCAAGGCTGAGGGACTGAACACCTTCCGTCAAGGCTGAGGGTCTGAACACCTTCCGTCAGGGCTGAGGGACTGAACACCTTCCGTCAAGGCTGAGGGTCTGAACACCTTCCGTCAGGGCTGAGGGACTGAACACCTTCCGTCAGGGCTGAGGGTCTGAACACCTTCCGTCAGGGCTGAGGGTCTGAACACCTTCCGTCAGGGCTGAGGGTCTGAACACCTTCCGTCAGGGCTGAGGGTCTGAACACCTTCCGTCAGGGCTGAGGGTCTGAACACCTTCCGTCAGGGCTGAGGGACTGAACACCTTCCGTCAAGGCTGAGGGTCGGAACACCTTCCGTCAAGGCTGAGGGTCTGAACACCTTCCGTCAAGGCTGAGGGTCTGAACACCTTCCGTCAAGGCTGAGGGTCTGAACACCTTCCGTCAGGGCTGAGGGTCTGAACACCTTCCGTCAGGGCTGAGGGACTGAACACCTTCCGTCAGGGCTGAGGGACTGAACACCTTCAGTCAAGGCTGAGGGACTGAACACCTTCCGTCAAGGCTGAGGGTCTGAACACCTTCCGTCAGGGCTGAGGGTCTGAACACCTTCCGTCAGGGCTGAGGGTCTGAACACCTTCCGTCAAGGCTGAGGGTCTGAACACCTTCCGTCAGGGCTGAGGGTCTGAACACCTTCCGTCAGGGCTGAGGACTGAACACCTGTCAAGGCTGAGGGTCGGAACACCTTCCGTCAAGGCTGAGGGTCTGAACACCTTCCGTCAGGGCTGAGGGTCTGAACACCTTCCGTCAGGGCTGAGGGTCTGAACACCTCAAAATTACCTTTTCACTTCTTTTACTGTCTCCACTATATGGTCTCTACTGGTTGGCGGAGTGTGTTGCTGTAGCTACCCAGGTGTTGTGTTGCTGTAGCTACCCAGGTGTTGTGTTGCTGTAGCTACCCAGGTGTTGTGTTGCTGTAGCTACCCAGGTGTTGTGTTGCTGTAGCTACCCAGGTGTTGTGTTGCTGTAGCTACCCAGGTGTTGTGTTGCTGTAGCTACCCAGGTGTTGTGTTGCTGTAGCTACCCAGGTGTTGTGTTGCTGTAGCTACACAGGTGTTGTGTTGCTGTAGCTACCCAGGTGTTGTGTTGCTGTAGCTACCCAGGTGTTGTGTTGCTGTAGCTACCCAGGGGTTGTGTTGCTGTAGCTTCCCAGGTGTTGTGTTGCTGTAGCTTCCCAGGTGTTGTGTGTGCTGTAGCTACCCAGGTGTTGTGTTGCTGTAGCTACCCAGGTGTTGTGTTGCTGTAGCTACCCAGGTGTTGTGTTGCTGTAGCTACCCAGGTGTTTGTTGTGTTGCTGTAGCTACCCAGGTGTTGTGTTGCTGTAGCTTCCCAGGTGTTGTTGTGTTGCTATAGCTACCCAGGTGTTGTGTTGCTGTAGCTACCCAGGTGTTGTGTTGCTGTAGCTACATAGGTGTTGTGTTGCTGTAGCTACCCAGGTGTTGTGTTGCTGTAGCTTCCCAGGTGTCGTTGTGTTGCTGTAGCTACCCAGGTGTTGTGTTGCTGTAGCTACCCAGGTGTTGTGTTGCTGTAGCTACCCAGGTGTTGTGTTGCTGTAGCTACCCAGGTGTTGTGTTGCTGTAGCCCAGGTTTGTTGCTGTAGCTACCCAGTGTTGTGTTGCTGTAGCTAACCAGGTGTTGTGTTGCTGTAGCACCCAGGTGTTGTGTTGCTGTAGCTACCCAGGTGTTGTGTTGCTGTAGCTACCCAGGTGTTGTGTTGCTGTAGCTACCCAGGTGTTGTGTTGCTGTAGCTACCCAGGTGTTGTGTTGCTGTAGCTACCCAGGTGTTGTGTTGCTGTAGCACCCAGGTGTTGTGTTGCTGTAGCTCCCAGGTGTTGTGTTTCTGGCTCCCAGGTGTTGTGTTGCTAGCCAGGTGTTGTGCTGTAGCTCCAGGTGTTGTGTTGCTGAACTACCCAGGTGTTGTGTTGCTGAGCCCAGGTGTGTGTTGCTAGCTACCCAGGTGTTGTGTGCTACCAGGTGTTTTTTCTGAGCTACCCAGGGTGTTGCTGTAGCTACCGAGGGTGTTGTGGGCACCAGGTGTTGTGTTGCTGTACTCAGGTGTTGTGTTGCTGTAGCTACCCAGGTGTTGTGTTGCTGAGACCGTGTTGTGTTGCTGTAGCTACCCAGGTTGTTGCGTAGCACCCGGTGTTGTGTTGCTGTAGCTACACAGTGTTGCGTAGCTACCCAGTGTGTGTGCTGTAGCTACCAGGTGTGTGTTGCTGTAGCTCCAGGTTTGCAGCTTCCAGGTTTTTGCTGTAGCTTCCCAGGTGTTTTGTGTTGTAGCTACCAGGTTTTTTGTGTAGCTACCCAGTGTTGTGTGTGCTGTAGCTACCCAGGTGTTGTGTTGCTGTAGCTACCAGGTGTTTGTTGTGTTGCTGTAGCTACCCAGGTGTTGTGTTGCTGTAGCTCCCAGGTGTTGTTGTGTTGCTATAGCTACCAGGTGTTTGTTGCTGTAGCTACCCAGGTGTTGTGTTGCTGTAGCTACATAGGTGTTGTGTTGCTGTAGCTTCCCAGGTGTTGTTGTGTTGCTGTAGCTACCCAGGTGTTGTGTTGCTGTAGCTTCCCAGGTGTCGTTGTGTTGCTGTAGCTACCCAGGTGTTGTGTTGCTGTAGCTACCCAGGTGTTGTGTTGCTGTAGCTACCCAGGTGTTGTGTTGCTGTAGCTTCCCAGGTGTTGTGTTGCTGTAGCTTCCCAGGTGTTGTTGTGTTGCTCTAGCACCCAGGTGTTGGTTGCTGTAGCTTCCCAGTGTCGTTGTGTTGCTGTAGCTACCCAGGTGTTGTGTGCTGGCACCCAGGTGTGTGTTGCTGAGCATCCAGGTGTTGTTGTGTTGATGTAGCTACCCATGTGTTTGTGTGTGCTGTAGCCCCAGGTGTTGTGTTGCTGAGCTTCCCAGGTGTTGTTGTGTTGCTGTTACCCAGGTGTTGTGTTGCTGTAGCACCCAGGTGTGGTTGCTGTAGCTACATAGGTGTGTGTTGCGAGCACCAGGTGTTGTGTTGCTGTAGCCCAGGTGTCGTTGTGTTGCTGTAGCACCCAGGTGTTGTGTTGCTGTAGCACCCAGGTGTTGTGTTGCTGTAGCTACCCAGGTGTGTTGCTGTAGCTTCCCAGGTGTTGTGTTTGCTGTAGCTTCCCAGGTGTTGTGGTTGCTTAGCACCCAGGTGTTGTGTTGCTGTAGCTTCCCAGGTGTTGTGTTGCTGTAGCACCCAGGTGTTGTGTTGCTGTAGCTACCCAGGTGTTGTGTTGCTGTAGCTACCCAGGTGTTGTGTTGCTGTGCTACCCAGTGTTGTGTTGCTGAGCACCCAGGTGTTGTGTTGCTGTAGCACAGGTGTTTGTTGCTGTAGCACCCAGGTGTTGTGTTGCTGTAGCTCCCAGGTGTTGTGTTTCTGTAGCCCCAGTGTTGTTGTGTTGCTGTAGCTACCAGGTGTTGTGTTGCTGTAGCACCAGGTGTTGTAAGTGGTTTGTAGCTACCCAGGTGTTGTTGTGTGCTGTAGCACCCAGGTGTTGCTGTAGCTACCCAGGTGTTTCTTTGCTGAAGCACCCAGGTGTTGCGTGTGTTGCCTTAAGCTACCCAGGTGTTGTGTGTTGTGAAGCTTCCCAGGTGTTTGTGTTCCTGAAGCTTCCCAGGTGTTGTGTTGCTGAAGCTACCAGTTTTGCAGTTGCTAGCTACCCAAGTGTTGCGTAGCTACCAGTGTTTGTGTTTAGCACCCAGGTGTTGCTGTAGCTCCCAGGTGTTGTGAGCTACCAGGTGTTGTGTTGCTGTAGCAACAAGGTGTTTGTTGTGTTGCTGAGCTACCAGGTGTTGTGTGCTGTAGCTCCCAGGTGTTGTTGTGTTGCTGTAGCTATCCAGGTGTTGTGTTGCTGTAGCTACCAAGGTGTTGTGTTGCTGAAGCTACCAAGGTGTTGTGTTGCTGAAGCTACCCAGGTGTTGTTGTGTTGCTGTAGCTACCCAGGTGTTGTTGTATTGCTGAAGCTACCCAGGTGTTGTTGTGTTGCTGAAGCTACCCGGTGTTGCTGTGTTGCTGAAGTTACCCATGTGTTGCTGTAGCTACCCAGGTGTTGTTGTGTTGCTGAAGCTACCCGGTGTTGCTGTGTTGCTGAAGTTACCCAGGTGTTGCTGTGTTGCTGAAGCTACCCATTTGTTGCTGTGTTGCTGAAGCTACCCAGGTGTTGCTGTGTTGCTTAAGCTAACCAGGTGTTGCTGTAGCTACATAGGTGTTTCTGGGTTCGTGAAGCTAACCAGGTGTTGCTGAAGCTACCCAGGTGTTGCTGTAGCTACCAAGGTGTTTCTGTGTTCCTGAAGCTACCCAGGTGTTGCTGTAGCTACCTAGGTGTTGCTGTGTTGCTTAAGCTACACAGTGTTGCTGTAGCTACCCAGGTGTTGTTGTGTTGCTGAAGCTACCCGGTGTTGCTGTGTTGCTGAAGCTACCCAGGTGTTGTTGTGTTGCTGAAGCTACCCAGGTGTTGTTGTGTTGCTGAAGCTAACCAGATGTTGTTGTATTGCTGAAGCTACCCAGGTGTTGTTGTGTTGCTGAAGCTACCCGGTGTTGCTGTGTTGCTGAAGTTACCCAGGTGTTGCTGTAGCTACCCAGGTGTTGTTGTGTTGCTGAAGCTACCCGGTGTTGCTGTGTTGCTGAAGTTACCCAGGTGTTGCTGTGTTGCTGAAGCTAACCAGGTGTTGTTGTGTTGCTGAAGCTAACCAGATGTTGTTGTATTGCTGAAGCTACCCAGGTGTTGTGTTACTGAAGCTACTCAGGTGTTGTTGTGTTCCTGAAGTTACCCAGGTGTTGCTGTGTTCCTGAAGCTAACCAGGTGTTGCTGTGTTCCTGAAGCTAACCAGGTGATGCTGTGTTCATGAAGTTACCCAGGTGTTGTGTTGCTGAAGCTTCCCAGGTGTTGTGTTACTGAAGCTACTCATGTGTTGCTGTGTTCCTGAAGCTACCCAGGTGTTGCTATGTTTCTGAAGCTATCCAGGTGTTGCTTTGTTCCTGAAGCTACCCAGGTGTTGCTGTGTTCCTGAAGCTAACCAGATGTTGTTGTGTTGCTGAAGCTACCCAGGTGTTGTGTTGCTGAAGCTTCACAGGTGTAGTTGTGTTGCTGAAGCTAACCAGATGTTGTTGTGTTGCTGAAGCTACCCAGGTGTTGTGTTGCTGAAGCTTCCCAGGTGTTGTGTTGCTGAAGCTACCCAGGTGTTGCTGTGTTCCTGAAGCTACCCAGGTGTTGTTGTGTTGCTGAAGCTACCCAGGTGTTGTTGTGTTGCTGAAGCTAACCATATGTTGTTGTGTTGCTGAATCTACCCAGGTGTTGTTGTGTTGCTGAAGCTTCACAGGTGTTGTGTTGCTGAAGCTTCCCAGGTGTTGTGTTGCTGAAGCTACCCATGTGTTGCTGTGTTCGTGAAGCTACCCATGTGTTGCTGTGTTCCTGAAGCTACCCAGGTGTTACTGTGTTGCTGAAGTTACCCCGGTGTTGCCCATGTGTCTTGTTCATCAAGGTGATGATAACTCCACACACTCCTATAATTCTTTGTTTTCAAGAGACCTAACCAATAATTACAGTCACTTCTAAGATCAGTTACCATCATCACTTCTAACATTAGTTACCATCATCACTTCAGTCACTTCTTAGATCAGTTACCATCATCACTTCAGTCACTTCTAACATCAGTTACCATATCACTTCAGTCACTTCTAAGATCAGTTACCATCATCACTTCAGTCATTTCTAACATCAGTTACCATCATCACTTCAGTCACTTCTAAGATCAGTTACCATCATCACTTCAGTCACTTCTAACATCAGTTACCATAATCACTTCAGTCACTTCTAACATCAGTTACCATAATCACTTCAGTCACTTCTAACATCAGTTACCATCATCACTTCAGTCACTTCTATTCACTTGTCAACACTTATTTTCTAGCCAATGATATTACACATAGTTTAGGATAAATTTGTGGCACTGATTCCGAATGTGTTATCGGTTGTGCTTGATTGGCTCTAGTTGTTGATGAATTTGATATCCCATCGAAAAAAATATGCAAAATATATTGATCAGGCGGGGCTAACTTGCAAATCGCATTGAAATTACTTTTTAGATCATGCGAAAGTCAAATCGTGTAATACCTACTAGCACTTAATTATATGTAATAACAGATCATCATAGTAAGATAATTCAGATGCCTCTAATTACTGCATAAGAAAACGTTGTTTGTACGATTTTCTTCTATGTTGGGAAGCACAGTTTTGTTGAGTGAGGGACTGGAAGAAATGCATATTGGTTATCATTGTGCAATAAGACACATTTCAAGCTTCTAATGGAGCTGTCTATAAACAGCTGCCAATCTCCTGGTCCATATTTAAGTTACATTCGAAGAAGTCCAGGAATGTGACTGCAGTATACAAGTTCTTCATCTTGACTCAAGTTAGGAACGAGTTCAACCTCTCTTGTCGATAAGCTGTTATTTTAACTCCTTGTTGTAGACATATTTTCTTTTAATCTAGATGCTGAAAGTTCAGATGCTGGCTTTGACAGACTGAGGTCACGTATCAGATCATTGAGTTCTTCTTGGGAGAACTGCTGGGCTGTTGGAATGTTTACTTCACATTCACTTCCACTGTTTAACAAGTGCTACATCCTAAACCCTGAGTTTCTTCAACATCTGACAATGAAAGGTCAGGCAGTGTTGTAAACACTATAAATAACAAAAAAAGGCACAATACCGTGACTGGAACAATACACACACAACCCCTTCTACCTGTCCTTTGTGTTAGTGTGACTTTGTAAATGGTCCAAGTCGGACCGAAACGTCGTCGTAAACTCTCTCTCTTTTTTATATGTGCAGGTTGTGTGTGTACTGTAAACAGTGGTATGGGAACGTCTTCACTGTGTGGCACAGGTCTCCTTGCTGACTCCAAATCAGGATATTCCCACCTGACTTCCATATTCATGGTGGTGGTTTTTCATATCTCCACACCATAAGTACACCGAAGTTTAGACTTTTCCTTTGCCTATTTGTTCACTGGCGTAAGCATTCTACACCAAAATAAGCAAGATAAGCTTATTTTACAAAATCTGTGATGATTTTCTTTTGTTTTGCAAAGTGTATTCGCCACAAATGTAGCAAAATGCATTGGGATTGTTTAAGCAGACTCTTCGTGAAGCACTCATGTTTATCTAGAAAAAAAATAACAAAATAAAGGTTACAATATTATCACGTGGTCATTGTTGAAACAATGTCTTTCGCTAAATATTAAATAATTTTGTTTTATTATTAAAACTATCTTTATATACAAATTGTCACTACATATACATATACACTCATTATGGGTAAGTTCCCAGTTAACTGAGGGCAGGTATGCAATATCTCACAAACTAGAGCCAATTTGAAAAACCTGCTGCCATTTTCGAATTCAATAACCCCAAAATACTCATTTTCTCAGAGGAACACCTATCTGGATCGAAATGTCGCACTGCTGATGGATGTGAAGAAAGAAACACATTGCTGTCTGACTGATAAAACTCTAGAGAGAGAGAAACGTTATCGTGATAAAAAATAAATCTTTCTCAACCTTTTGATTTTCTACTGCATTATTTATCGTATCGCCTACTGTCTGCCTCGTGTTGATTTCGGGGTCATCGCCCCCTCGTCTCCCCATTATCTTATACCAGACCAAACCTAATTGATGGCCAGATCAGCCAGGCTGTTGGTGCTGGCATATATAGCGAAAATTTGTGTAAGCAATAATTTCCCAAAAATCATTCTGAAACTAACGAAAAAAAATATATTTGTGTTTGCTTATTATTAAATTATTGTAAACTTATCTAAAATATATTTAGTTGGATTAGGATAAATTAAATTGCGCTTGTTATAATAAGGTTAGGTAAGTTTTCTAAGATACTTTTCGTACAAAATTATTTATTTTTACATTAACATAAATGAAAAAAATATATCTTTAAACGTATAAGAATTTTTTTTAGAAAGGACTTTATTTTAAATGAGTTCTTGCTAATTGACCAATTTTATATATACGTATATATATATATATATATATATATATATATATATATATATATATATATATATATATATATATATATATATATATAAACGAGCCTTGCCTGATAACTGAGTTGTTTTTAATTGTATTATTACGATATCGTGTGTCAAAAATAACGTGAATAACAGCCAAGAAGAAGAAGAAAGTAACGAGAACAACAGCCAGAAAGAAAAAAGCAAGTAACGCAAACAATCAGGAAGAAGAAGCAAGTAACGTAAACAACAACCAGGAAGAAGAAGCAAGTAACATTAACAACAACCAGGAAGAAGAAGCAAGTAACGTAAACAACAACCAGGAAGAATAAGCAAGTAACGTAAACAACAACCAGGAAGAATAAGCAAGTAACGTAAACAACAACCAAGAAGAAGCAAGTAACGTAAACAACAACCAGGAAGAATAAGCAAGTAACGTAAACAACAACCAGGAAGAATAAGCAAGTAACGTAAACAACAACCAGAAGAAGCAAGTAACGTAAACAACAACCAGGAAGAATAAGCAAGTAACGTAAACAACAACCAGGAAGAATAAGCAAGTAACGTAAACAACAACCATGAAGAAGCAAGTAACGTAAACAACAACCAGGAAGAATAAGCAAGTAACGTAAACAACAACCAGGAAGAATAAGCAAGTAACGTAAACAACAACCATGAAGAAGCAAGTAACGTAAACAACAACCAGGAAGAATAAGCAAGTAACGTAAACAACAACCAGGAAGAATAAGCAAGTAACGTAAACAACAACCATGAAGAAGCAAGTAACGTAAACAACAACCATGAAGAAGCAAGTAACGTAAACAACAACCAGGAAGAATAAGCCAGTAACGTAAACAACAACCATGAAGAAGCAAGTAACGTAAACAACAACCATGAAGAAGCAAGTAACGTAAACAACAACCAGGAAGAAGCAGCAGGACAGCGAAGTATCAGTGACATGAGACAAACAGGTCGGAAACTGGACGTCAGAGTCACCCAGGACAATCAGTCCTTGAGGACTTGTAACATGTTAAAAAAAAAATCCTTTACAGCTTCATCCTACCAAGGATAATCACTCCCTCCTGCCAGTGACCACAACACTGCCCTGCCAAAAACCATCACACCTCCCTACCAAGAACAATCTCACTTTTCTACAAACGACCCCCCACACACACACTCCCCTGCCAACCACCATCGCAGTGCCTTGCCAACATTCAGAATACTTCACGCATAAGGGGGAAAAATTATGCAGAATGAAAGCCAGTCAAAGAGTTAATATTAAAACCTGGCCGACAAAATACAGGGATGCTGGAGTCTCCCTCTCCAGTGACTCACAATGAGAAGAGAAGGGGCGAGGGAAGAGAACAGGTGGAGAGGGAGCCAGAGAGCAAGTGGGGAGAGAGGGAAAGAAAGAGCAAGTGGGAAGGGAGGGAGAAAGAACAGGTGCAGGGAGGAAGAATAAGCGAGCAAGGAGGAAGAACAAGTAGAGAGGGAGAGAGAGAGAACAGGTGGAGAGGGCTGGAGGGAGAACAAGTGGAGAGGGAGGGAGGGAGATAAAAAAGAGCGAGACGAGGGATTAAAGAAAGAGTGAGACGAGGAGGGAGAGGTCACGAAGAATGGACGCACGTGAGGTAAAGGGACGCAGGATGAGGGGTGATTATAAATTATAAGTTTTCATTGTTTCAGGAAAAGCCACATGAAAGGAGAACTTACATCGCATTGATGCTTAGCCAGGGAGAACATGCCCAAAAATGTATATATATATATATATATATATATATATATATATATATATATATATATATATATATATATATATATATACATATATTTCTAATGAAGAAACAGAGCTTTGTAGTACAAGTATTTAATAATACAATATTTCTGTGTAGATCTTAATCAAGTGTCGATGAAACGTTACTTATTCGAAACGTGTCCCAATTAAAGCTTGCCCTGCAAAGATACATTTTTATCTTTATTACTGAGAGCAGCTCATCATTTAGGTCCAAACACCACGTCAGACGAAACATGAAGAGTCGCCTCGTGAAGGACTGAGTCAAAGGTGCTAAGGAAACTAGAGGCTGGCAGTACACGCCTCACAGTAACACTACACTGGATAACTGAGACAAAATCGAGTTATCATTGAAGGACTAGCCGCTGGCACAACGTCAGTGAGAGCATGACTGTGGTGCGAATGTTTTCTCTGTCCACGATGGTAGATCGAAGTGGAATGAACACTTTCCGGTGGGACGAGGAGGCTTACATGGAGACTAAACAGTGAATAATTTTTCTTTTCTGAGTAATTCGATTTCCAACTCGTCTCTGGTGGAGAGGATCTCAGCTGGTAGTCAAAATATACAATCTTTCTTTAATTTTTTTTATGTCCAATTACAACTCCAAACATGCCGAGAACAAGAGTAAGGGAAGAGAGAGAGGAAGAGAGGGAGGAAACAGAAAGAGTGAGACAGAGAGATGTAAATACATGAAGGAAGTCCAGTATTGCAACTTGACCCTAGATGCATCAAGAACGCAGGTACTGTAAACGAGGAGGTTCCCCGAGCTCTAGAGCTTCTAAATACCTCTCAGTCACCGGGAAGGAACTTCTACCAGACGAGGAAGCAAGGAAGATGGCAGCTCTGAGAAAATGATGGGACCAGATCTTCCACTCACTTCATTACCGAGCAGAGAGGCTAAAGACTGCTTCGTCGCCTGCATCACTGGTAAGCAGTTAATGTCGGTCTTTGTGACTGGATCGGAAGGGCACGGGTCGAGGGTGCTGCCCTTCGCCCCTCTCGCCCCTTCCCCTTCGCCCCTCTCGCCCCTTCCCCTCGCCCCTCTCGCCTCTTCCCCTCGCCCCTCTGCTATTCCACTTATTGCATGGGCACGTGCCCAGAACGCCTCCACCTATTTAACAATGACACATTATGAACACCTTCTCCTCCTCCTCCCTCCTGTGTGTAGCGAGAACAGAACACCTCCCCAATGTAGCGAGAATAGAACACTTCCCCCTGTGTAGCAAGAAAAGAACACCTTCCCTCTGTGTAGTGAAAACAGAACACCTTCCCCTTGTGTAGTGAGAACTGAACAAATTCCCCCTGTGTAGTGAGAACAGAACATCTCCCCTGTGTAGTGAGAACAGAACACTTTCCTCTGTGTAGTGAGAACAGAACACCTTCCCCTGAGTAGTGAAAACAGAACACCTTAAAATGTGTAGTGGGAACAGAACACATTTCCCTGTGTAGTGAGAACAGAACACCTTAAAATGTGTAGTGGGAACAGAACGTCTTCCCTTGTGTAGTGAGAACAGAACACCTTTCCCTTGTGTAGTGAGAACAGAGCACTTTCCTCCTGTGTAGTGAGAACAGAACACCTTCCCCCTGTGTATTGAGAGCAGAACACCTTCCCCTGTGTAGTGAGAACAGAACACCTTCTTTCTGTTTAGTTAGAACAACACCTCTTCTCTGTGTAATGAGAACAGAACACTTTCCCCCTGTGTAGTGAGAACAGAACACCTCTTCCCAGTGTAGCGAGAACAGAACACCTCTTCCCCGTTTAGTGAGAACAGAACACCTCCTCCTCGTGTAGTGAGACCAGAACACCTCTTCCCCGTGTAGTGAGAACACAACACCCCTTCCCAGTGTAATGAGAACAGAACACCTTCCCGTGTAGTGAGAAGAGAACACCTCTTTCCTGTGTAGTGAGAACAGAACACCTTCCCCCTGTGTATGAAGAAGAGAACACCTTCTCCCTGTGTTATTGAGAAGAGAACACCTTCCCCCTGTGTATTGAGAAGAGAACACCTTCCCCCTGTGTAGTGAGAACAGAACACCTCTTCCTTGTGTAGTGAGAACAGAACACCTTCCCCATGTGTAGTGAGAACAGAACACCTCTTCCCTGTGTAGTGAGAACAGAACACCTTCCCCATGTGTAGTGAGAACAGAACACCTTTTCCCTGTGTAGTGAGAACAGAACACTTTCCTCTGTGTAGTGATAACAAAACACTTCCCCCTGTGTAGTAAGAACAGAACACCTCTTCTCTGTGTAGTGAAAACAGAACATCTTCCCCCTGTGTAATGAGAACAGAACACTTTCCCCCTGTGTAGTGAGAACAGAAAACTTTCACTCTGTATAGTAAGAAAGGAACACCTCTTCTCTGTGTAGTGAGGACAGAACACCTTCCCCCTATGTAGGGAGAACAGAACACCTCTTCCCTGTGTAGTGAGAACAGAACACCTCTTCCCTGTGTAGTGAGAACAGAACACCTCTTCCCTGTGTAGTGAGAACCGAACACCTCTTCCCTGTGTAGTGAGAACCGAACACCTTCCCCCTGTGTAGTGAGAACAGAACACCTTCCTCCTGTGTAGTGAGAACAGAACACCTCTTCACTGTGCAGTGAGAACAGAACAACTTCCCCCTGTGTAGTGAGAACAGAACACCTTCCCCCTGTGTAGTGAGAACAGAACACCTTCCCCCTGTGTAGTGAGAACAGAACACCTTCCCCCTGTGTAGCGAGAACAGAATACCTTCCCCCTGTGTAGCGAGAACAGAACACCTCTGTTAAGGAAGAAGCAGAAGGTTCTCTCCCCAACCTCCTTGTGGCGTTGACAAGTTTGACACAGGAGATTTTTTTTATAATGTAAAGCTCGATTATGGTGCTTTAAAAATAATTTTCTAAAAATATATTTTTAACACTATAATACACGAATAGCGCGCACATAAGAGACTGAAACTTGTGACGACGTTTCGGTCCCATAAGGACCGAAACAGAGAAGCGTGAAGAGAAGGGAGCCAAAATATATACCAGAGGGGTCGATGAGCAGGAGTTGTTGAGGGGGAGTATTAATATTGTAGTAGTAGTAGTAGAAGTGGCAGTTAGTTGTAGTTACACTAGTATTGGTTGTGGTAGTAGTAGTAGTAGTAGTAGTAGTAGTAGTAGAGTAGTAGTAGAGACAGATACAAACGCAAATGCAGCTACTATATAAAGCAGCCAATAGCTATCTTGTAAAGTAGCGTAATATCATGTGGATGCTCACAGGTCATCCTGTTTACAGCATCGCAGGAGCATACGGTTGCTCACAGGTCCATCAACTAGGCTTCAAGATTACAAAGAATGAACTGGCTTCTACATTTTTGTAAGTTATACAATTTTATCTGTAACAAGCAAATTAAAGGACTCTTGCTTAGAATTTCAAGTATCTTATTTTCTTAATAAGATACTTTTGACGTATCGTATAAGCTTACGTACGCTCTATCTCTATGTTCTTCATTAAGTGACCAATAAAGTTCATAGTGTTCAGGAAAGGGATGTAAAGGGTTACTGCATATTTTACATTTAGACTGACCATCATCTGTGTGTATGTCTGGCTGCCAGAACTGCATGTAAGTCTGGCTTCTTGAATAAATAGTTCAGTAAACTGCCAGGTTGATATATAAGAAACCTGTGCAACACTTGGGTAACTTATTCTGGAAACGTTTCGCCAGCCAGAGGTTTCTTCAGTCCAATGCGTAGAAACGGTGGAAGAGGAGGAGTGTGAGGGAAGCCCTCCACTGTAGAAGCCACTCGTCGCGAAACGTTTCCTCTAATAAATGTCCTGAAGTGTACATAAGTGTCTTTTTGCCCGTCTTGTCAGCATCACCATACCATTTTTCAAGTAAGCCTAAGTCTGGTTACTTCATCATCAGTTAATGTGTCTTCATCAGTATTGTTCTGCACGTGCGTTTATCTACGTTCACGTCTCGTCGTTCTCTAACTGCATTTATATAACATTGATGTTTATTATTTATCTCCCTCCAGGTAGTCCAGCAGATAGGTGAATAAATTGTGAGTTTAATGGTAAATGCATGCCATTTTGAGCAGTTAAAAAAATATTTGGATATAAGGCTATTGCAGATTTGACCCATGATACCAATGATGGCCATTTAAAAAAACGGGTTTCTGCTTCAGTGACAGCTACTGTTACACAAAACAATCTTGTTCATGTTATTCCGTTGTCTTTTATCTCATATTTCCTCATTGTTTTAGAAGGAAGAAAAAGTTATAGTACACGTAAATATCAAAGAGAAAGGAAACAAATGACTGAGGCTCTAAACAGTTTAGTTTTGTGTTAGTCTCACATAGTTCTGCAGATCAGTATACACACATATGCACTTTTTTCACTGCATGTTTTTTTTTTTTTGCGATTCTTATAGGATGAGGGAGGGGGCTGGAAGCTGAGGGACTGTGATGGTCATCTGGTACCAGCAGTAGCCACCTTGATATGCAGCCCTATTTGTGTGCTGCACCAATGCTGCTTGAAGTCGGGGGATTACTACAGTAATTAACTTTTTGGGTGAACAGCTGGTTGCTGGCCCGATTGATGACTATATGATTGCTTGAGCGGTCGCCAAGCAATGCACTGAATCAGTCTAAAAGCTACAGCCAAAGTTCTATAGCGTCAGCAGAGGACAGCAATGGCGCAGAATGCTCATAGAAAGACATTCGATGTCTTCTCTTCAGTCTTCTTGCCTATACCACCAAAAGTTGGCACCGTACTGCATCCAACAAATGAAGAGAATGCTTCTTTTGGAACCCCTATGCCTTTGTCATTTCACTAGCTGCTAGATAAAGGAAGGTCTCTCTGACACTAAATGCAAACTACAGTGTCGGTATCTAAGATGCTCAGCTGCTGTCACTGCCAGTACCAGCACAATTGTTATTATGCTCTATGTGCATAACGACAC
>WNWK01001391.1:70000-207500 GCA_009830355.1 Cherax destructor
CATCACAATCATCCCTCCCCACCACCACCACCATCACCAACACATCCACCCCTCCCCACCACCACCAACACAGTCATCCCTCCCCACCACCAACACATCCACCCCTCCCCACCACCACCAACACAGTCATCCCTCCCCACCACCAACACATCCACCCCTCCCCACCACCACAATAACCCTCCCATAACTATCTCCACCTTCATTCAACCTCTCACTGCCCATCCTCCCCCATTACTATCCCCACCACCACAATCAACCATCCCCGCCTCTTCTCCATTAATCGGTGGGGCGACGTGCATGACAGGTGCTATAGAGGAGGGACGAGGGAGAGGGAGGATGAAGGGTGTTGAGGAAAGGAGGGGAAGAAGGATGAGGGAGGGGAAGGATGAAGCGTGTGGAGGGAAGGAGGGGAAGATGGGAGCCGGGGAAAGGGTGAGAAATGGTTAGGGGATAAAAAAAAAAAGTTTAATAATGTCGGTAGAATTACCGACAATATGTTAAGTAAAAGGACACAAGGGCAACTAATGTGATATTTTATTGTGGTAAAGTTTCGCTCTCCAGGAACTTTGTCCTTTTGCCTAATAAAGTGGAAAGTGAAAAAAAAAAACTGTGAATGGTTAAGCTTTCAGAAAGTACTTGGGAGTACATGTTTATACACTGAAGAATGTTGGAGTACATGGGAACACATGTAAGTACTTTGAAGAATGTTGGAGTACATGGGAAC
Organism: Cherax destructor; assembly: GCA_009830355.1. Classification (NCBI taxonomy): domain Eukaryota; kingdom Metazoa; phylum Arthropoda; class Malacostraca; order Decapoda; family Parastacidae; genus Cherax; species Cherax destructor. The sequence continues at coordinate 70,725 of WNWK01001391.1, forward strand.
ACATGTAAGTACTTTGAAGAATGTTGGAGTACATAAGAGTACAGAGGTGTACATGGGAGACACAGATAGCAGAAGATTTAAAAAAACAACAGAGAGGCTTTCTACTGGGCTAGGATAGTAAAGACTTGGAAGTAAAGCAAAAGGCTCTCTCCGCACAATGCGGACACTGCCGGCATGAAAGAGTAGGAAAAATATACAATACCATTTTGAACATTTGACATGAAGTATACGAGAGAGTTAGAAGTGCTGGAAGGGATGAGCTACATGCTTACATTCTTACAGGCTTACATTCTTACAGGCTTACATTCTTACAGGCTTGCATTCTTGCAGGCTTACATTCTTACAGGCTTACATTCTTACAGGCTTACATTCTTACAGGCTTACATTCTAACAGGCTTACATTCTTACAGGCTTACATTCTTACAGGCTTACATTCTTACAGGCTTACATTCTTACAGGCTTACATTCTTACAGGCTTACATTCTTACAGGCTTACATTCTTACAGGCTTACATTCTTACAGGCTTACATTTTAACAGGCTTACATTCTTACAGGCTTACATTTTAACAGGCTTACATTCTTACAGGCTTACATTCTTACAGGCTTACATTCTTACAGGCTTACATTTTAACAGGCTTACATTCTTACAGGCTTACATTCTTAAAGGCTTACATTCTTACAGGCTTACATTCTTACAGGCTTACATTCTTACAGGCTTACATTTTAACAGGCTTACATTCTTACAGGCTTACATTCTTAAAGGCTTACATTCTTACAGGCTTACATTTTAACAGGCTTACATTCTTACAGGCTTACATTCTTACAGGCTTACATTCTAACAGGCTTACATTCTAACAGGCTTACATTCTTACAGGCTTACATTCTTACAGGCTTACATTTTAACAGGCTTACATTCTTACAGGCTTACATTCTTAAAGGCTTACATTCTTACAGGCTTACATTTTAACAGGCTTACATTCTTACAGGCTTACATTCTTACAGGCTTACATTCTAACAGGCTTACATTCTAACAGGCTTACATTCTTACAGGCTTACATTCTTACAGGCTTACATTTTAACAGGCTTACATTCTTACAGGCTTACATTCTTACAGGCTTACATTCTTACAGGCTTACATTCTTACAGGCTTACATTCTAACAGGCTTACATTCTTACAGGCTTGCATTCTTTCAGGCTTACATTCCTACAGGCTTACATTCTAACAGGCTTACATTCTAACAGGCTTACATTCTAACAGGCTTACATTCTTAAAGGCTTACATTCTTACAGGCTTACATTTTAACAGGCTTACATTCTTACAGGCTTGCATTCTTACAGGCTTACATTCTTACAGGCTTACATTCTAACAGGCTTACATTCTAACAGGCTTACATTCTTAAAGGCTTACATTCTTACAGGCTTACATTTTAACAGGCTTACATTCTTACAGGCTTACATTCTTACAGGCTTACATTCTTACAGGCTTACATTCTAACAGGCTTACATTCTTACAGGCTTGCATTCTTACAGGCTTACATTCTAACAGGCTTACATTCTAACAGGCTTACATTCTTACAGGCTTGCATTCTTACAGGCTTACATTCTAACAGGCTTACATTCTAACAGGCTTACATTCTTAAAGGCTTACATTCTTACAGGCTTACATTTTAACAGGCTTACATTCTTACAGGCTTGCATTCTTGCAGGCTTACATTCTTACAGGCTTACATTCTTACAGGCTTACATTCTAACAGGCTTACATTCTTACAGGCTTACATTCTTACAGGCTTACATTCTTACAAGCTTACAGCCTTACAAGCTTACATTCTAACAGGCTTACATTCTAACAGGCTTGCATTCTTTCAGGCTTACATTCTTACAGGCTTACATTCTTACAAGCTTACATTCTAACAGGGTTACATTCTTACAGGCTTACATTCTTACAGGCTTACATTCTTACAGGCTTACATTCCTACAGGCTTACATTCTTAAAGGCTTACATTCTAACAGGCTTACATTCTAACAGGCTTACATTCTTACAGGCTTACATTCTAACAGGCTTACATTCCTACAGGCTTACAATCTAACAGGCTTACATTCTAACAGGCTTACATTCTTACAGGCTTACATTCTAACAGGCTTACATTCTTACAGGCTTACGTTCTTACATTCTTACAGGCTTACGTTCTTACAGGCTTACATTCTTACAGGCTTACATTCTTACAGGCTTACATTCTTACAGGCTTACATTCTTACAGGCTTACATTCTTACAGGCTTACATTCTTACAGTCTTACATTCTTACAGGCTTACATTCTTACAGGCTTACATTCTTACAGGCTTACATTCTTACAGGCTTACATTCTTACAGGCTTACGTTCTTACAGGCTTACGTTCTTACAGGCTTACATTCTTACAGGCTTACATTCTTACAGGCTTACATTCTTACAGGCTTACATTCTTACAGGCTTACATTCTAACAGGCTTACATTCTTACAGGCTTACATTCTTACAGGCTTACATTCTTACAGGCTTACATTCTTACAGGCTTACATTCTTACAGGCTTACATTCTTACAGTCTTACATTCTTACAGGCTTACATTCTTACAGGCTTACATTCTTACAGGCTTACATTCTTACAGGCTTACATTCTTACAGGCTTACGTTCTTACAGGCTTACGTTCTTACAGGCTTACATTCTTACAGGCTTACATTCTTACAGGCTTACATTCTTACAGGCTTACATTCTTACAGGCTTACATTCTTACAGGCTTACATTCTAACAGGCTTACATTCTTACAGGCTTACATTCTTACAGGCTTACATTCTAACAGGCTTACATCCTTACAGGCTTACATTCTTACAGGCTTGACCTTTTCTCTCTTGGTCTTGGCGAAGAAACGGGCTTGGTTGACCTTCTCTGTACCCTCTCTGGTCTGTCATTATCTTTTAAGTAATTTTAAGGGCAGATTTTATAGAGAAATCAATATGGTTTCTGGTGTTTTGTCCTCGAATATTGCCATGCAACATAATATTCTCCTGCTGGTTGACGATGTCAAAATAATTTTAATTTGTATGTTTCATTGCAATGAATTTCGGAAAGACTTTAGGTTAAAGATGCCTTAACATAGTTTATAGAATAGGTAGAGTACATGGCTCGAGGGGGATTTTCAGTCATGTATTCTAGAAAATTAACCATCGTGTCCAGAATTAAAGTCTCCACTGGTTTACCAAGAATTAATGTTAAGCTGATGGAATACTGCGGTAATATGTGCTAGTTTCCATTTTCTTGTTTCCAGAGGAAGAGAGAGAGAGAAGGAGGAAGGGAGAGAGAAAGAGAGAAGGAGGAAGGGAGAGAGAAAGAGAGAGCACCTAGAAGTAGGGAGTAACAGTTTGTGGAAGGGAGAGGTTTAGGAAAGGAATTGCAGATAATCTTGACCCCTGGCTCCACTTATGTCCAAGAGCATCATAATCGTAGCCTCCAGCGTCCCGGGCCACCAGTATGCCTGCAGCATCCAACACTGATGTTGGTGGAGATGATGCAGCATCCAACACTGATGTTGGTGGAGATGATGCAGCATCCAACACTGATGTTGGTGGAGATGATGCAGCATCCAACACTGATGTTGGTGATGATGCAGCATCCAACACTGATGTTGGTGGTGATGATGCAGCATCCAACACTGACGTTGGTGATGATGACGCAGCATCCAACACTGATGTTGGTGATGATGATGCAGCATCCAACACTGATGTTGGTGATGATGCAGCATCCAACACTGATGTTGGTGATGATGATGCAGCATCCAACACTGATGTTGGTGATGATGACGCAGCATCCAACACAGATGTTGGTGATGATGATGCAGCATCCAACACTGATGTTGGTGGAGATGATGCAGCATCCAACACTGATGTTGGTGGAGATGATGCAGCATCCAACACTGATGTTGGTGGTGATGATGCAGCATACAACACTGATGTTGGTGGTGATGATGCAGCATACAACACTGATGTTGGTGATGATGATGCAGCATAAAACACTGATGTTGGTGATGATGATGCAGCATTCAACACTGATGTTGGTGATGATGACGCAGCATCCAACACTGATGTTGGTGATGATGACGCAGCATCCAACACTGATGTTGGTGGTGATGATGCAGCATCCAACACTGATGTTGGTGATGATGATGCAGCATCCAACACTGATGTTGGTGGAGATGATGCAGCATCCAACACTGATGTTGGTGATGATGCAGCATCCAACACTGATGTTGGTGGTGATGATGCAGCATCCAACACTGACGTTGGTGATGATGACGCAGCATCCAACACTGATGTTGGTGATGATGATGCAGCATCCAACACTGATGTTGGTGATGATGCAGCATCCAACACTGATGTTGGTGATGATGATGCAGCATCCAACACTGATGTTGGTGATGATGACGCAGCATCCAACACAGATGTTGGTGATGATGATGCAGCATCCAACACTGATGTTGGTGGAGATGATGCAGCATCCAACACTGATGTTGGTGGAGATGATGCAGCATCCAACACTGATGTTGGTGGTGATGATGCAGCATCCAACACTGATGTTGGTGGTGATGATGCAGCATACAACACTGATGTTGGTGATGATGATGCAGCATACAACACTGATGTTGGTGATGATGATGCAGCATTCAACACTGATGTTGGTGATGATGACGCAGCATCCAACACTGATGTTGGTGATGATGACGCAGCATCCAACACTGATGTTGGTGGTGATGATGCAGCATCCAACACTGATGTTGGTGATGATGATGCAGCATCCAACACTGATGTTGGTGATGATGACGCAGCATCCAACACTGATGTTGGTGGTGATGATGCAGCATCCAACACTGATGTTGGTGATTATGACGCAGCATCCAACATCTTAACTACCAGTGACTGGCAGAGAGAGAGATCCCGATCTTTTTTTCAGAATAAAACTCGAATGAGCCAAAACTGAGAGAAAGACACACTGCAGACTAACTTTACAATGGAGCAACGTTTCGCTCTCTGCAGAGCGTCATCAAATCACAGGGCGAAACGTTCTTGTGCAACATTTATCTTAGCTATGGTCAGCAGCACGCCTTAGAACTATTCTTTGATCGGGATCATTTAAATCTGCTGGTCTGTTGGAAAATTGGGTTTAAAGCCTGTCGACTGCACTTGGGTCATTAAAACTACAAATGTAAACTTGTCACCAACAAACAACAACAATCCTTAAGTCCTTAAAATAGTTATTAAACTCTCAGCATATAAACAATGAGGAAAATACACATCTCGGTGTTTATATAGAATATCAGGTTCCAGGACCATCTTGGTACACAGACTATCAGGTTCCAGGACCATCTTAGTACACAGACTATCAGGTTCCAGGACCATCTTAGTACACAGACTATCAGGTTCCAGGACCATCTTAGTACACAGACTATCAGGTTCCAGGACCATCTTAGTACACAGACTATCAGGTTCAAGGACCATCTTAGTACACAGACTATCAGGTTCCAGGACCATCTTAGTACACAGACTATCAGGTTCCAGAACCATCTTAGTACACAGACTATCAAGTTCCAGGACCATCTTAGTACACAGACTATCAGGTTCCAGGACCATCTTAGTACACACACTATCAGGTTCCAGGACCATCTTAGTACACACACTATCAGGTTCCAGGACCATCTTAGTACACACACTATCAGGTTCCAAGACCATCTTAGTACACACACTATCAGGTTCCAGGGCCATCTTAGTACACAGACTATCAGGTTCCAGGACCATCTTAGTACACAGACTATCAGGTTCCAGGACCATCTTAGTACACAGACTATCAGGTTCCAAGACCATCTTAGTACACAGACTATCAAGTTCCAGGACCATCTTAGTAGACTAGACAGACTATCAGGTTCCAGGATCATCTTAGTACACAGACTATCAAGTTCCAGGATCATCTTAGTACACAGACTATCAGGTTTCAGGACCATCTTAGTACACAGACTATCAGGTTCCAGGACCACCTTAGTACACAGATATGTAGGTTCCAGGACCATCTTAGTACACAGATATGTAGGTTCCAGGACCATCTTAGTACACAGACTATCAGGTTCCAGGAATATCTTAGTACACAGACTATCAGGTTCCAAGACCATCTTAGTACACACACTATCAGGTTCCAGGACCATCTTAGTACACAGACTATCAGGTTCCAGGACCAACTTAGTACACAGATTATCAAGTTCCAGGACCATCTTATTAGACAGACTATCAGGTTCCAGGATCATCTTACTACACAGACTATCAAGTTCCAGGATCATCTTAGTACACAGACTATCAGGTTTCAGGACCATCTTAGTACACAGACTATCAGAAACCAGGACCATCTTAGTACACAGACTATCAGGTTCCAGGACCATCTTAGTACACAGACTATCAGGTTCCAGAACCATCTTAGTACACAGACTATCAGGTTCAAGGACCATCTTAGTACACAGACTATCAGGTTCCAGGACCATCTTAGTACACACACTATCAGGTTCCAGGACCATCTTAGTACACACACTATCAGGTTCCAAGACCATCTTAGTACACAGACTATCAGGTTCCAGGACCATCTTAGTACACACACTATCAGGTTCCAGGACCATCTTAGTACAAAGACTATCAGGTTCCAGGACCAACTTAGTACACAGATTATCAAGTTCCAGGACCATCTTATTAGACAGACTATCAGGTTCCAGGATCATCTTACTACACAGACTATCAAGTTCCAGGATCATCTTAGTACACAGACTATCAGGTTCCAGGACCATCTTAGTACACAGACTATCAGGTTCCAAGACCATCTTAGTACACACACTATCAGGTTTCAGGACCATCTTAGTACACAGACTATCAGGTTCCAGGACCATCTTAGTACACAGACTATCAGGTTCCAGGACCATCTTAGTACACAGACTATCAGGTTCCAAGACCATCTTAGTACACAGATTATCAAGTTCCAGGACCATCTTAGTAGACAGACTATCAGGTTCCAGGACCATCTTACTACACAGACTATCAAGTTCCAGGATCATCTTAGTACACAGACTATCAGGTTTCAGTACCATCTTAGTACACAGACTATCAGGTTCCAGTACCATCTTAGTACACAGACATGTAGGTTCCAGGACCATCTTAGTACACAGACATGTAGGTTCCAGGACCATCTTAGTACACAGACTATCAAGTTCCAGGCCCATCTTAGTACACAGACATGTAGGTTCCAGGACCATCTTAGTACACAGACATGTATACCATCTGCTTGTTGCTTGTAATTAAATCAGTATGGCATCGTGCCATACCTGTCTAATTCATCTGTCTGAGGTGTTTTAATAATGGTAATAATAATAATATTTATAATAATAATAATAATAATAATAATAATAATAATATTAATAATAATAATAATAATAATAATAATAATAATAATAATAAAATATTAATACTAATAATAATAACAACAACATTAATAAAATAATAATAATAATAGTAATGATAATAATAATAATAATAATAATAATAATAATAATAATAATAATAATAATAATAATAATAATAATAATAATAATAATAATAATAATTACAATAATAATATTATTATTATTTTATAAATGCTGTTATTATTATTATTATTATTACTGTTATAATTATTAGCTATTGTTATTGCTGTTGTTCCATAGCAATATTTAATAGAGCGTTTTTAATAAGAATTCTGAGAACGTTTTCTGCTACTGTGAAACCAGTAGAATTAGATTTTATATTTAGATTTACAATTTCTAAAGTAACTGTTAAATTTTTTAGCATTTAATTTTTTTTTTCTCATAAATATACGATTTGTATTTAAGTTGACCGAAATAAATCGGTTTTTTTCTTTTTGTGCTAGAGTGTTTACCTGCCATCCTGCCCACCTGCCTGCCAGCCTGCCAGCCTGCCAACCAGCCAGCCTATCAGCCAGCTAGCTTGCCTGCCTGCTTGCCTGCTTTTCAGCCAGCCTACCAGCCAGCAAGCCTGCCTGCCAGCCAGCTCGCTTGCATTCCAGCCTGCCTGCGTGCCAGCCAGCCAGCCTGCCTGCCAGCTGCCTGCCAGCCTGCCTGCCTGCCTCCCAGCCAGTCTGCCTGCCTCCCAGCCAGCCTTCCTGCCTGCCTGCCAGCCTACCTGCCTGCCAGCCAGCCTGGCTGCCTGCCAGCCTGCCAGCCTGCCAGCCTGCCAGCCTGCCAGCTTGCCTGCCTGCCAGCCTGCCAGTCTGCATGCCTGCCTGCCCATCTACGTGCCCAGACGCTACAAGAGGGGGTATGCAAGGGTATTTACGACGGGAAACTGCATGTCCAGAATTCAATAAAAAACCGCCTGGGTGTAGCCAGACGACGCTGTTATTACTGTCGGAGGGGCGTTGTGAAGGGGCAAGGAAGGGTATTATGAAGGGGCACGTAAGAGTATTATGAAGGGGCAAAGAAGGGTATTGTGAAGGGCAAGGAAGGGTATTATGAAGGGGCAAAAAAGGGCATTATGAAGGGGCAATGAAGGGTATTATGAAGGGGTAAGGAAGGGCATTATGAAGGGGCAAGGAAGGATATTATGAAGGGGCAAGGAAGAGAATAATGAAGAGGCATGGAAGAATATTTTGAAGAGGCAAGGAAGGGTATTATAAAAGGGAAAGGAAGGGTATTATGAAGGGGCAAAAATGGGTATTATGAAAGGGCATTATGAAGGTGCAAGGAAGAGTATTATGAAGGGCAAGGAAGGACATAATAAAAAGAACATGGTGGGGGATTACGAAAGGAGGAAAGGGGCATGAAAAAGGGAGAAAAAAGGGCATGAAGGGATATGCAGAAGAGAGGAAGAGGGCATGAAGAATGGAACAAGAAAGAAGGAATGAAAAAGAAAGAGAGGGTTCTTGAAGAAGGGAGGAAGAAGGCATGAAGAAGTAAAAAGTATTTACCATGAAGAATGGAAGAGGAAGCCTAAACAAGAAGGAGGACCCCTAAACAAGAAGAAAGAACCCTAAACAAGAAGGAGGAGCTTTGAGCAAGAAAATCTAAGCAAGAAGGAGAAGTCCTAAACATGGAGAAGGAACCATAAACAAGAAGGATGAACCCTAAACAAAAAGGAAGAACCCTAAACAAGAAGGAAGAACCATAAACAAAAAGGAGGAGTTTTAAGCAAGAAAATCTAAACAAGGAGAAGGGACCCTAAACAAGGAGAAGGAACCATAAACAAGGAAGAGAGGAACCCCTAAACAAGGAGAAGGAACCTTAAACAAGGAGGAGAGATCCTAAGCAAGGAGGAGGGGCCCTAAGCAAGGATGATGAACCAACCCTAAGTAAGGGAGAATGAACCCTAAACAAGGGAGAAGAAATCCTAAACAAGGGAGAAGAAACCCAAAACAAGGAGAAGGGACCCTAAGCAAGGAGGAGGGACCCTAAGCAAGGGAGAAGTAATCCTAAACAAGGGAGAAGGAGGAGGGACCCTAAGCAAGGAGGAGGGACCCAAAGCAAGGGAGAAGTAATCCTAAACAAGGGAGAAGGAGGAGGGAACCTAAGCAAGGAGGATGAATCATAAACAAGAAGGATGAACCCTAAACAAGAAGGAAGAGCCCTAAACAAGAAGGAGGAGCTTTAAGCATCTAAAGAAGGAGAATGGACCCTAAACAAGGAGAAGGAACCCTAAACAAGGGAGAAGGAACCCTAAACAATGGAGAAGGAATCCTAAACAAGGGAGAAGAACCCCTAAACAAGGGAGCAGAACCCCTAAACAAGGGAGAAGAACCCGTAAACAAGGGAGAAGGAACCCTAAACAAAGAGGAGGGACCCTAAGCAATGGAGAATGAACCCTAAACAGGGAGAAGGGGCTCTAAGGAAGGGGGGAGGGACCCTAAGCAAGGGAGAAGGAAAACTAAACAGGGAGGAGGGATCCTTGACAAGCGAGACATAACCATAGAGAAGGGAGATTAAATAATAAAAAAGGGAGAAAGGACTATAAAGAAGGGATGAACGACCATGAAGGGAGAATGGATCATAAAGAAGATAAGAAGGACCATAAAGAAGGGAGAGGGGACCATAAAGAAGACAGGGACCGTAAAGGAGGTAACATGGGATAAAGGAGGAAGGACCATAAACTAGAGAGGAGGGACCACGAAGAAGGGAGGAGAAACCATAAAGAAGGGAGTAGGGACCATAAAGAAGGGGAAGGGACCATATAAAAAGCGGAAGGAACCATAAAGAATGGAGAAGGGACCCTAAAGAAGAAAGGAGGGACCATAAAGAAGGGAAGAGGGAGCATAAAGAAGGGAGGACCCATAAAGAAGAGAGAGTAGAGGGCAAGATCATCATTACCATTGCTCATTAGCTCCTTGCTCATCCTCAGTCTTACATTAGAGATCACGAGGAAGCTGGTAATTAGTTGAAGATGCTGGGGTGTAATAGTGGAAGGGGGGGGGGGTTGGTAGGGGGCTGTACGGGTGGTTGTTAGTTGTTATGGGTAGTAGGGGTGAATACGTGAAGAAAATTTTCTTAATGATGGTGGTGGTGGTGGTGATGGTGGTGGTGGTGGTGGTCTAGTGGTAGTGGAGTACGTGATGGTAATGATGGTGGTGGTGGTGGTGGTGGTCTACTAGTAGTGGAGTACGTGATGGTAATGATGGTGGTAGTGGTGGTGGTCTAGTGGTAGTGGAGTACGTGATGGTAATAAGAACATAAGAACATAAGAACATAAGAAAGAAGGAACACTGCAGCAGGCCTACTGGCCCATGCGAGGCAAGTCCAAATCTCCAACGGCTTAAGCCCCGACCCAGCCAGGTCAGGTTACATTCACTTAAGGAGGAAACACTGCATCTGACCTAGCACAGGCTAGTCAGGACCAACTCACACCCAACCGAACCCACTCATGTAATTGTCTAGTTGACCACCTGGTCAGGTCACTTCCACTTAAGGAATTAGTACAGCTACTGACCTGGTAATACAAGCTAGTCAGGTCCAAATTCACACCCATCCACACCCACCCATGTATTTATCTAACCTATTTTTAAAACTACACAACGTCTTAGCATCTATGACGGTACTCGGGAGTTTGTTCCACTCATCCACAACTCTATTACCAAACCAGTGCTTTCTTATATCCTTCCTGAATCTGAACTTTTCCAACTTGAAACCATTGCTGCGAGTCCTGTCTTGGCTGGATATTTTCAGCACGCTATTTACATCCCCTTTATTTATTCCTATTTTCCATTTATACACCTCAATCATATCCCCCCTAATTCTACGCCTTTCTAGAGAGTGCAGATTCAGGGCCCTCAGTCTATCCTCATAGGGAAGATTTCTGATACATGGGATCAACTTTGTCATCCTCCTCTGTACGTTTTCCAGTGCATTTATATCCATTCTGTAATACGGTGACCAGAACTGTGCAGCATAACCTAAATGAGGCCTCACTAAAGATATATAGAGTTGTAGAACAACCTGAGGACTTCTATTATTTATACTTCTTGATATGAAGCCCAGGATTCTGTTAACTTTATTGCGAACACTTATGCACTGTTGTCTTGGCTTCAGATTACTGCTAACTAGAACTCCTAAATCCTTCTCGCTATCACAAGTAATAAGATCTACATTATTCAGTTTATATGTGGCATGGTTATTGTCCTGCCCAACATTTAGAACTTTGCATTTGTTTACATTAAACTGCATCTGCCACTTCTCCGACCACTGCATCAGTCTATTGAAATCATCCTGGAGTGCTCTAATGTCCTCGTTTGAGTGAATTGGACGACCTGATGGTGGTAGTGGTGGTCTACTAGTAGTGGAGTACGTGATGGTAATGATGGTGGTGGTGATGGTGGTGGTCTACTAGTAGTGGAGTACGTGATGGTAATGGTGGTGGTGGTGATGGTGGTCTAGTGGTTTGTGGTAGTGGAGTACGTGATGGTAATGATGGTGGTGGTGGTGGTGGTCTAGTGGTTTGTGGTAGTGGAGTACGTGATGGTAATGATGGTGGTGGTGGTGGTGGTGATGGTGGTGGTCTAGTAGTAGTGGAGTACGTGATGGTAATGATGGTGGTGGTGGTGGTGGTGATCTACTAGTAGTGGAGTACGTGATGCTACTGTCATCCTACCTCAGCTCACTACAAAACCCAGCCCTAAGTTACATTATCACCTTCCCAGGATGCCACCCACAACTATCGACTAGCACTCAGGCACCTACTTACTACTGGGTAGTAGGTGTGTCAGGAGACTCGGACACAGTGCACTCTACAGGAGTACTGCCGACAACCTTCGGCTTGAAGACACAAAAGGATTTTACTTTGACAACGTTTCACTCAGATCAGAGTTTCATCACGTCAATAAAACTTTCTCCTGAGCGAAATGTAGTTGAGGCTTGGTATGCATACTGTGACGTCATTGCCCATTCTTTTCACCTAGCCCGGGCATGGCACCCAGTGCCTTGTATGACACGGGGAGCGTGGCTTCAGCTCCCTACATCAAGAGCTCCCTACATCAAGAGCTCCCTACATCAAGAGCTCCCTCATAAAGATGTCGGGAAGTATCAAAACCCAAACATCTTAACCACAAGGATACCAGAAGGATATTTCCGGCAGGGGGGGGGGGTCAACGCCCCAACGGCCCTGTCCAGAAAAGGCCTCCCGGTAGATCCAGGTCTGATCAACCAAGCTTTCACTGCAGGTCTCACGCAGTCCGACGCAGGAACCACAACCCGGCTGATCAGAAACTGACTTGAGAAACATATCAGGTTTCATCTTGAAGACAACAAGGATGTAAAATTTACAGCCAAGTGTATTCATAAAAAAAAAAATCTTAGCGGATCTTAAAGGTAATAAGTATAAACCAGCACTGGAGTTTGGTTGTTAGTTTCAACAGTGGTCAGAGGTGCGTTAAAGTTATTAATGTCTCTGGAAAAATATAGGTGAGGTGTATTTCATTTCTGTTTCAATAACGTTTATGGTCATGCACCTTACGGGTAACTAAGATGTACGATGTAATTTGGCACTAAGTCGATAAATTGCGGTCTGAAACGTCATTCGAAATGCGGGTAGCGTTAGCAGAGAGAAAGTAGTTTTTATTACAGTGGGACCCCTTTAAACACACCACCATTAGGACAGTGTCGCGCAGTACTGGGCAGTGCCACCCCTTAAAGTAAACACACCACCATTAGGACAGTGTTGCGCAGTACTGGGCAGTGCCACCCCTTAAAGTAAACACACCACCATTAGGACAGTGTTGCGCAGTACTGGGCAGTGCCACCCCTTAAAGTAAACACACCACCATTAGGACAGTGTTGCGCAGTACTGGGCAGTGCCACCCCTTAAAGTAAACACACCACCATTAGGACAGAACTGAACAGTGTCACGTGTCCTTTGAGTAAACATGTAGTTATTAAGACAATAATAAGCAAGGTTTCGTTGAAGCATGTAAGTGAGCAACAGAAACTGTTTGTTGCACAACTGGAAAACTCACAAGACAAAGTGGATAGGAGAGCAGTGTGGCTAGTGTTGCCAGTGTGGCTAGTGTTGCCAGTGTGGCTAGTGTTGCCAGTGTGGCTAGTGTTGCCAGTGTGGCTAGTGTTGCCAGTGTGGCTAGTGTTGCCAGTGTGGCTAGTGTTGGCAGTACGTATATGAAATAGGTGATAAGATGTAAAGAGATATAAAGAGGTTCATTTTTTTATGAGGAGAGTAAAGCTCATTGAGCGAAGGAGAGAATGACAATATTACCCAGCAAGAGTGGGCAACGGCACTATATGCTGTTGCCCATGATGGTTAACGGCATATACGTGTTAATAATAAGCTTTTCTAGTGAAAGTCTGTTACTCTAGTAATAATTTATCTTGAGTTATATGGGATTTTTTTTAAGGGCCATAGTAAAGCTAATACGAAGCACAGACATTCTCAGTACTGGTCAAGTCTTGCACACTGAAGCGAGACTTCAGATATTTTTACTGTTTTATGTTCATTACAAGCACACACACACATACACACACACTCACACATACACAGAATACATACATTTTTTGTGGGATTTAAGTGGAATACACAAATAACCCGTACACAAGAAAATAAAACTTATGGCTACGTTTCGGTCCGGTTTAAACCACTTACTAGTGTGACTAGTTAAGGGTCCAGGTCGGAGCGAAACGGCGTCATAAGTTTGATTCTCCCACGTGCTGGTTATCAGTGTATTGTTCCTGTCACGGTATTGTACCTTTTTGTATTAATTAAGCGAAGCTTATTGCTTGAGTATTGTACCCGAACAAAAATCAGCCATTGTAACCGGTGTCTGAAAAAGCATAATTTTCTAGAAAATTATTTTGTATTTCATAAAGTGAAAAAAAAGCTTATTAATACTACAGTACACAAGTAAATGATTCCTCTGGATCTCTAGTATATCTGACTCTAGATCTCTAGCCAAAACTAATCTAACCTACCTGAGTCTATTTTAATCTAATTTTACTAGCCTAATCTAATTGAGAATTCTAGAAAAAAATGAAGAATGAGACACTTATGCAACATATGGGAATCTTTATTGGGGAAACGTTTCGCCCCACAGTGACTTCATCAGTCCAATACAAAGAAGAACGGTGTAAGGAGAGGAAGAGTTTGAGGTAATCAGTCCCACAGCTGAGGGACTGATGAAGTCACTATGTGGCGAAACGTTTCCCCAATAAAGATTCCCATATTTTGCATAAGTGTCTTATTCTTCAACTCGTCGATTTTCAAAACCATTAAAAAAAAAAAAAGCCAGGGAACGGCTCAGGGTTCCGTGAGTAGTCCCAGGCAAGTGAGTAGTACTGTAACTCACACCCCGGGCAAGTGAGTGGTACTGTAACTCACAACCCGGGCAAGTGAGTACTACTGTAACTCACAACCCGGGCAAGTGAGTAGTACTGTAACTCACAACCCGGGCAAGTGAGTAGTACTGTAACTCACAACCCGGGCAAGTGAGTAGTACTGTAACTCACAACCCGGGCAAGTGAGTAGTACTGTAACTCACAACCCGGGCAAGTGAGTAGTACTGTAACTCACAACCCGGGCAAGTGAGTAGTACTGTAACTCACAACCCGGGCAAGTGAGTACTACTGTAACTCACAACCCGGTTGACTTGTTGTACAATCGTGTTATTACGATTCCGTGAGTCATGAGAACTCTAGACTTGGGAGCAAAAACAAATGGACAAAGAAATAACTAGGTTTCAAATGGTTAATGGGGTATGAAGCCTATCGACTACACTAGCGTTGTTAAGGCAGCACGCGACCTTGTCGCCACCACACAAGAATACTTTAATCCCTAAAATAGGGATTAAACTCTCGGCATATATATATACGCTAAGAGAAATGCACCTCTGGGTGTTTGTATTCTGTGTCTCAAATAACATCCCAAATGCTGGACATGAAGGAGGATTTCATGATTAAATCTATCCTATAATTTTATGTTCATGAGTGAGCATCACGTCTCTGAATATGTAAATCAGATTGTTTGCCTACATGGGTATAACCTCAGATTTATACTAATTTACATGTGGATGCTGAACATGATAATAGTACACAATACTGAAAAGTTTATAAGTAAGACACACGAGCAATAGTTAGGTGTAAAGATACCTAACTCTCTTATCAACATATGGATGCTACTGACAACACTGTAACTACACACTGACTTGATCGCAGATCCTCTCATAAATATATTTTCCTGGTGTGGAGAATTAAAAGCAAACGTTTGATTAATTAATAGAAAGTCTGTTTATATACCTTCATCTTCACCACAAAAAATATTAATAGAACATTTATGACAAACCTTGTATAGTCGTGGTACTTTACAATGCAGTTATGGAATACTGCAAGGTAGAAAAAAGTATACTGCAATATAGTCTTAGAGTGCATTATAGTCAAAGTATATAACAATAAAGTCATAGTATACTATAGGTTATTCACGGTATATAGCAAAGTGGTCAATATTTTACAATATAATCATGAAAATAGTACATAGTCATGGTACGTTGCATTCAGCATATCCAAGTCATGGGTTAACAAAAATATCGTCGCTGTAAACAGATGTGAATTTATTGCCTAAAAACGTTTGACGTAATAAAATAAATATAAACCACCAGTAATTATTAGATGAAAACTATTGGAAATGTAAATATTCGTATGTAGGATCAGCAGCCATCTTAAAAAAAATGGTAGCCAAACTGAAATAAGTTAAAAGCAAAAATAGCTGTTAAAAGCACATGTTTTAACACGAGATCACCATCAGTAAAAGTTACTCAGACTTATGTGTAGTTATCTTATTAGCTATTTTTTTTTTTTTGGGGGGGGGGTAATAAGTTTATACGGAGAAAATGAATCGATGGGGGGATGTTGCTATTAAGGGGGTGGGAAGTACAGTGCCTTCACTCTGAAGGATGAGTGGAGGATGTTGTTGTTAAGAGGAGGTGGGAAGTACAGTGTCTGCACTCTGAAGGATGAGTGGGGGATGTTGTACTTCTGGAGAAACAGAAGAATGAACAAAGAATACTAGAGAATCAAGAAAAAAGGTGACCTGATAACAAAGAACAATGAACACATGACTTAGTAACAAAAAACAATGAACACATGACCTGGTAACAAAGAACAATGAACACATGACTTGATAAAGAACAATGAACACATAACCTGATAACAAAGAACAATGAATACATGCCCTGATAACAAAGAACAATGAACACATGACCTGATAACAAAGAACAATGAACACATGACCTGATAACAAAGAACAATGAACACATGACTTGATAAAGAACAATGAACACATAACCGATAACATAGAACAATGAACACATGACCTTATAACAAAGAACAATGAACACATGACTTTATAAAGAACAATGAACACATAACCTGATAACAAAAAACAATAATCACAAAACCTGATAACAAAGAACAACTAACACATGACCTGATAACAAAGAACAATGAACACATGACCTGATAACAAAAAACAATAAACTCATGACCGAAAACAAAGCAGAACGGATATTAGAGAACACAGTAACTAATAAGAATGAAAAATAAACATTGGCCCATCAGAAGAACACGATAAGTAATAAGAGTGAACAAAGAACACTGAACCCTCATAAATATCAATACCAGTAACAGCGACATCAACAACAACAATAAAATCCGACAATAATTGCAACATTAAGGAGATAAAGCATTCCATGCTGCAACCGCAGCAACAGCCGCAGCCGCAGCCGCAGCAGTAGCAGCAGCAGTAGCAGCAGCAGCATCAGCAGCCGCAGCAGTAGCAGCAGCAGTAGCAGCAGCAGCAGCAGCAGCAACAACAGCACAAGAAGCGAAAACAATAGCAGGAGCAGCAGCAACTTCTGTCGCATGTGCAGCAAGAACAGTAGCAGCAGCAGTAGCAGCAGCAGTAGCAGCATTGTCGCATGCAGCAAGACAGTAGCAGCAGCAGTGGCAGCGGTGCGCAGCAGCAGCTAGGCAGCAGTGCGCGCAGCGCGTGCACGTAGCAGCATGCGCGCAGCGTGAGCAGTAGCAGCGCGCAGGCAGCAGCAGTAGCAGCAGTGAGCGGCAGCAGCAGTCACGCAGCGTAGCAGCAGCGTAGCGCAGCAGCGCCAGTAGCAGCAGCAGTGAGCAGCAGCAACCGCAGCAGTACGCAGCAGCAGCGTAGCAGCGCAGTAGCAAGCAGCACACAACAGCAACAAGACAAACAAGAAAACAAGCAGGAGCAGCAGCAACTTCTGTCGCATGTGCAGCAAGAACAGTAGCAGCAGCAGTAGCAGCAGTATTACTAGACCCACCATCAGCAACAGTAGCACCAGCACCCCACACAACACCAACAGTAGCAGCAACGATAGAGCAGCAGCAGCGATATCAGCAACAGGAACAGCAGCGGTAGCAACACCGCCATCATTCTCAGCACCAGCACAAAAGACAGCACCAGAAGTAGCAGCAACGATAGCACCAGAAATGATAGCAGCAGCTGTATAAAAAACAGCACCAGGAACCTCCCCACCACTCCCAGTAGCAGAAGTAGCACCAGTATCACCAGTAGCAGCATTTCAACAGGAGCGACATCAGCAATAGTAATGGCAACAGCAAGAGTTTCAGCAACAATAACAGTAGCAACAGCAGCATCACAAGCAGCAGCTGCAACAGATGGAACAACGGCAGCTGCAACAGATGGAACAACGGCAGCATCATTTTTTTATTTTGTAACTCTGAGAGCAGCACATCATAATAAGAGTACTCCACAGGATAGAAAATGGGTAGGTCTACCAACTACCTAGGTAGTTGGTTGGTAGTAGTAGACAGCAGCCACCCAGGGAGGTACTACCGTCCTGTGGTAGTAGGTTGGTAGACAGCAACCACCCAGGGAGGTACTACCGTCCTGTGGTAGTAGGTTGGTAGACAGCAACCACCCAGGGAGGTACTACCGTTCGGTGGTAGTAGACTGGTAGACAGCAGCCACCCAGGGAGGTACTACCGTCCTGTGGTAGTAGGTTGGTAGACAGCAACCACACAGGGAGGTACTACCGTCCTGTGGTAGTAGGTTGGTAGACAGCAACCACACAGGGAGGTACTACCGTTCTGTGGTAGTAGGTTGGTAGACAGCACCACCCAGGTACACGTCCGTGGTAGTAGTGGTAGACACACCATCGAGGTACTCGTCCTGTGGTAAGGTGAGACAGCCACCCAGGAGTACTACCGTTGTGCTAGAGGTGGTAGACAGCAACCACCCAGGGAGGTACTACCGTCCTGTGGTAGTAGGATGGTAGACAGCAACCACCCAGGGAGGTACTACCGTCCTGTGGTAGTAGGTTGGTAGACGGCAACCACCCAGGGAGGTACTACCGTTCTGTGGTAGTAGGTTGGTAGACAGCATCCACCCAGGGAGGTACTACCGTTCTGTGGTAGTAGGTTGGTAGACAGCAACCACACAGGGAGGTACTACCGTCCTGTGGTAGTAGGTTGGTAGACAGCAACCACACAGGGAGGTACTACCGTCCTGTGGTAGGTTGGTAGACAGCAGCCACCCAGGGAGGTACTACCGTTCGGTGGTAGTAGGTTGGTAGACAGCAGCCACCCAGGGAGGTACTACCGTTCGGTGGTAGTAGGTTGGTAGACAGCAGCCACCCAGGGAGGTACTACCGTTTTGTGCTAGTAGGGTGGTAGACAGCAACCACACAGGGAGGTACTACCGTCCTGTGGTAGTAGGTTGGTAGACAGCAACCACACAGGGAGGTACTACCGTCCTGTGGTAGTAGGTTGGTAGACAGCAACCACTCAGTGAGGTACTACCGTTCGGTGGTAGTAGGTTGGTAGACAGCAGCCACCCAGGGAGGTACTACCGTCCTGTGGTAGTAGGTTGGTAGACAGCAACCACCCAGGGAGGTACTACCGTCCGGTGGTAGTAGGATGGTAGACAGCAACCACCCAGGGAGGTACTACCGTCCTGTGGTAGTAGGTTGGTAGACAGCAACCACCCAGGGAGGTACTACCGTCCTGTGGTAGTAGGATGGTAGACAGCAACCACACAGGGAGGTACTACCGTCCTGTGGTAGTAGGTTCCTTGATAATGTAAGAAGTCACGAATGCGCTTGGAATTTTGCTATTTTTTCACAGTGGTTGTTTTGCATATTGTGATATCACCTGTTTACTGTGATCTTATTGCACATGCATATATGAACATACACATCTGGGTTTTTTCTATTTTCTTAGTAGTTCTTGTTCTTCTTTATTTTCTTTTATATCCATGGGAAAGTGGAACATAATTCTTCCTCCGTAAGCCAGGTGTGTCGTAAAATGCGACTAAAATACCTGGAGCAAGGGGCTAGTAACCCCTTCTTCAGTATACATTACTAAATTTAAAAAAGAAAAACTTTCGTTTTTCTTTTTGGGTCCCGCTGCCTCGGTGGGATACAGCCGGTTTGTTGAAGAAAAAAAGAAATATATATAAATATATATGCAAAACAACTACGGGGGGACTTGAATGCTAGCTCTAGGCCTTTCGTGTTGCAATCAACACATCATCAGGAGCTTGTAATGTTGCAGAAATGAGTAAGAAGTTCAGGTAGATACGATTCTAGGTAGTCATTCCTTTGAACGTATCTACCTGGACTTTCTACTTATTTCTGCAATATTGCAAGTCCTGATGTGATGATTGCAACATGAAAGGCCTAGAGCTATCTTTCAACTGCCCCCGTGTTTTTTTTTTTTTTGCATCTTCTATCGCTTGTTAGCGATTTTTTCATATATTATTTATGCATATATATATAATGTATATATATATATATATATATATATATATATATATATATATATATATATATATATATATATATACTATATATATATATATATATATATATATATATA
Source organism: Cherax destructor (assembly GCA_009830355.1). Classification (NCBI taxonomy): domain Eukaryota; kingdom Metazoa; phylum Arthropoda; class Malacostraca; order Decapoda; family Parastacidae; genus Cherax; species Cherax destructor. The sequence goes on from WNWK01001391.1 coordinate 91,178, forward strand.
TATATATATATATATATATATATATATATATATATATATATGTACTGTAATTAGTAGAGCAGGTTAGTGGTTACCTCCACTAGTTAGACACCAACTACATGGCTGTAGTGCGGGTGGGTCTGACGACCATATTCTTATTAAAATCATATGGTGTACTGTTGACGATAGTGAGGAATATCCATAACACAAGTTTTTATTAGTTCACCGACCTGATAAAGTTTTACACAGAGCGAAACGTTGCCATACTAAGAGCTCGTTCCGCAACGTTCGTCTTATCTTGACATGTTGTGATCATATGAACCAACTCAACAGTCCCTTAAGTGTGGTAAAGACTTGACTGCGACATTGTTGTTCTGGGACCTTAATTCCACAAGTTTATTCTAGCAGTTTATTTAGAGCCCTGAGCTCACTCCACTGTCATGGGCTATTGTGGTGGTGTATATGCCGTTGAAAGAGGCACAAGCGTTTCTAGGAACACAGGAGAGGCTTTTAGTTTTGCCTGGATCCTGTTTAGTAGCGGAAGAAGAATAAGTATCGCCCAGCTGTGAATCAATGGTTGAGCGACAGTGTGGTGGCAGTGTAGTGGTTAAACTGCTGTGGTAATACCTACATGTTGTTTAGAGAGACGCATATGTGTATTGACTAATACAGCTTAAAAAAACAACGTTTCGTATTATTTCCTTACTAAATGTATCCGAGTGTATTTCTTGACGAGACGTTCCGTCGACCAGTGGCCTTTACAGTCCAATAAACAGAAAAGGTGCTGGAGAAAGTCGAAGAAACATAGAGGTAATTTTAAGGAGTTCAGTCCCTCAGTCTTAAATGAGAGGTTTTCGGTCCCTTCGACTTGATAAACCGATCAAATGCATGAAGATGGGGATTAATATATGGAGTCAGAAGAGAGGAGCAGCAATTGAAGACATCGCCACAGGTGGGTGGGGTCTATTGGTAAATCCCCCTTATGTATTCTGGGAGGCAGTTGAACAGTCTTGGGCCCCTGACACTTACTGTATTATCTATTAGCGTACTCATGGAGCCGCCACTTTTCAGTGAGAGATGTAGCACAGCCTGCCGAGTCTTTTTCTTTCGTACGGAGTGATTTCTATATGCAGATTTGGGACTAGTCTCTCTAGGATTTTCCAAGTGTGTATTATCGTGTATGTTTCTCGCCTGCGTTCCAAGGAGTACAGTTCAAGGGACTTCAACCGTTCCCAGTAATCTAGGTGCTTTATTGTACTTATACGTGCAGTGAAAGTGTTCTGAATATTCTCCAGAATTGCAATTTCGCTTGCCTTGAAGAGGGCTGTTAGTGTACAACAATACTTCAGCCTAGAGACAACCAGCGATTTGAAGAGAATTATCATTGGCTTGGCATCCCTAGTTTTGAAGATATTCATTATCCATTCTATCATTTTTCTAGCAGAAGTAGTAGATACATTGTTGTAATCTTTGAAACTGAGATTCTCTGACATTATCACTTCCAGGTCCTTCACATTAGTTTTTCGCTCTATTGTGTGGTTGGAATTTGTTTTATACTACGATCCAGTTTTTATTTCCTCGAGTTTTCCATATCGGAGTAATTAAAACTTGTCTTCATTGAACTTCATATTGTTTTCCGAGGCCCATTTAAAGACTTAGTTAATGTCCGCTACAAGATTTGCAGTTTTCTCGAAGGGTAACACAGTCATGCAAATTCTGGTATGATCAGCAAATGACGACACGGTGCTGTGGCTTACATCTCTGTCTATGTCGGATATGAGAATGAAAAAATGGGTGGGAACGAGTATTGTACCTTTTGAAACAGAGCTTTTCACTGTAACCACCTCTGACTATACTCTGTTTACTATTAGTCTTGTGTTCTATTTGTTTGGAAGTTATAGATCCATCTACCCAACTTCCCTGTTATTCCTTTATCACGCATTTTGTGTACTATTACACCATGATCGCGCTTGTCGAAGGCTTTCGCAAAGTCTGTGTATACTACATCTGAATTTTATTTGTCCTCCATAGCATCCAAGACCATGTGATAGTGGTCCAGTAATCGTGAGAGGCAGGAGCGACCTGCTCTAAAACCATGCTGCCCTGGGTTGTGCACTTGATGAGTATCCAAGTGGTTGGCAATCTTGCTTCTTAGAACCCTTTCAAAGATTATTAGGACGCGGGACGTTAGTGTTATCGGTCTGTAATTCTGTGATGTTGCTTTACTGCCACCTTTGTGGAGTGGGGTGATATCTGTTGTTTATAGTGACTGTGGGATGACTCCTGTGTCTATGCTCCCTCTCTATAGGATATTTAAGGCACGTGAAAGGTTTTTTTTTTTTTTTTTTTTGCAGTTTTTGATGAACATGGAGTTTCATGAGTCTGGGCCTGGGGTAGAGTGCATATGCATATCATTTATTGAATTTACAAACGCCTGTGGTGTTAGGATTATATCAGAAATTTTGGAACTGATTCAATTTTGAGTCTCGGTCATTGTCTGATTAACGACTCACTAAACGCTGAGACATACTAGGACTTCAGTATCTCACTCATTTCTTTGCTGACATCTATGTAAGTCCCATCTCATTTAAGCAGGGGCCCAATACCGGATGTGGTTTTTGCCCTAGATTTGGCACAGGAGAAAAAATATTTTGTGTTTTTTCAATTTCATTTATGGCTTCAAGTTCTTCCTGTATTTCTTGGCTTAGGTTCGATATTTTCTATTTCTTTGGGCAGTGCCTCCTTCTGTATTTCAGATATTCTGGGACCTTTCAGCAGCTCTGTGATTCTTCGCCTCTGCTTGTAGAGGGAGCGTTTATCTCTTTCTAGTTTACGTCTTCTCTTCTTTTTTTTTTAGGGAAATGTGCCTTGAGCATACCCCTAGTGCTACAGAGTTAGTTCTTTCTAGGTAAAGGTTCGGATCCATGTTGTTTATAATATATTCTCAGCTTGTTTCATTTAGGACATGGTTAATTTGGTTCCACTGTATGTTTCTGTTACTGAAGTTGAATTTGGTGAATTCACCCTCACAGTTGATCTCATTTTGCTGGTCAGGAGCCCTGACCATCATAATTAGTGAAGATAAGGTCAAGTGTATTTTCCAGTCTTGCTGGCTTAAATTGAATTCGTTGTAAAGAATTAATAGCTCATGTATGAATTTTCATCTGAGCTGTCTCCTGAGGTTATCTCTGCTAACACATTATTTGCCACATTTCTCCATTTTAGGTGTTTTAAGTTGAAATCATCCAACAACAAGATATTTGAGGCTGGGATTGGGTGATTTTTCCAGACAGTAGTCAATTTTCAAAAGCTGTTTCTTGAATTGTTGGGAAGCTATATCTGGTGTCTTATATACAACCACAATGACAGGGTTTTGGTTTTCAATCTTTTCTGCCAAAACTTCAACTATATTATTTGTGGTGTTTAGTAATTCTGAGCAAATGAGTGACTCTGTGACATACAGACCAACCCTTCCCTTGTTGCCTGTTCTTTCTGTCGCATCTGAATAAGTTATACCCTGGGATCCATATTTCATTGTCAAACTGATCCTTTGTGTGGGTCTCTGTGAAAGCCACAAACATTGCTTTGACTCTGTGAGCAGTCCACTGATGAAAGGTATTTTGTTGTTTGCTGATGGCTTTAGACCTTGTATATTTGAAAATACAAATGTTGTCGTATTGATGGTATGTAGGGGGGGAGGGGGCTTTATTTGCTGGCACTAATATCTGTTGATCTGGAGTGGGGGCCACTGACTGTGCCTCCACTCCAGTAGTGATCCGAGGTGGTGTAGAATTTCTGTCATTTCCTGCCAGTATTTTTTTACCTTCATGGCAAAAAAATCTCTTTTTTTTCTGAAATAGTTGTAACCATCTGATTTGTTTCCCAAGGACTGTGATGGGTACCTTCTTTTCCTCTTTAAATGATTTGCCTGACAGTATGTGTTGCAACACTGTCTTTCAGGCTCTGAAGATTAGGTCCATGCTGGAGGGTGGTGGCTAATTAGGTCCATGCTGGAGGGTGGTGGCTAATTAGGTCCATGCTGGAGGGTGGTGGCTAATTAGGTCCATGCTGGAGGGTGGTGGCTAATTAGGTCCATGCTCAAGGGTGGTGGCTAATTAGGTCCATGCTCAAGGGTGGTGGCTAATTAGGTCCATGCTCAAGGGTGGTGGCTAATTAGGTCCATGCTCAAGCGTGGTGGCTAATTAGGTCCATGCTCAAGGGTGGTGGCTAATTAGGTCCATGCTCAAGGGTGGTGGCTAATTAGGTCCATGCTGGAGGGTGAGTGGCTAATTAGGTCCATGCTGGAGGGTGGTGGCTAATTAGGTCCATGCTGGAGGGTGGTGGCTAATTAGGTCCATGCTGAGGGTGGTGGCTAATTAGGTCCATGCTCAAGGGTGGTGGCTAATTAGGTCCATGCTCAAGGGTGGTGGCTAATTAGGTCCATGCTCAAGGGTGGTGGCTAATTAGGTCCATGCTCAAGCGTGGTGGCTAATTAGGTCCATGCTCAAGGGTGGTGGCTAATTAGGTCCATGCTCAAGGGTGGTGGCTAATTAGGTCCATGCTGGAGGGTAGTGGCTAATTAGGTCCATGCTGGAGGGTGGTGGCTAATTAGGTCCATGCTGGAGGGTGGTGGCTAATTAGGTCCATGCTGGAGGGTGGTGGCTAATTAGGTCCATGCTGAAGGGTGGTGGCTAATTAGGTCCATGCTGGAGGGTGGTGGCTAATTAGGTCCATGCTGGAGGGTGGTGGCTAATTAGGTCCATGCTGGAGGGTGGTGGCTGGCGCTGTGTCTCCCTTGAACAATTCCTCTGAGCATGAACCTTCATTTATGCGTCTGTTCTCTCAGCTTTGTCCTCCGCTCACTCCTGTGTTTTTCATCCCTTTTTGAACTTTATCATTCCATCATTTTTTTTAGTTCTCTGTATGTCCTATGTTCCTCTGTATATCTCTTATAGACACAGATCGATTCAAAGCTTTCCTCTAAGCTCCTCATTGTATCTAGTTTAGTCAGTAGGAGCACCACGGGTATATTCTTTAGCGTGTACACTTCCATCTGTCTCACATCCTCCCTCTTATTCCCCTTGTCAGTAATCTTCTCTCTCAACTTTCTCTATATCAAAGTACGATATACTTTTTTTTTACACTGTTGAATTTGCAGTCTAAGAGCTGTTATTCTACATCAGCTCATTTCGAAGTCAAGACCTGTCTAAGGCGTGCTGCCCACGGTTATTTCATGAGGCACTAAACCCATGTGGCAGGTCAGGCACTGGCACTGATCAAGTTGTTATTGTGACGAAACTTTTCGTTCTTTGCAGAGGTTTATGGAACCCTATATAGAGCGAAATGTTGTCACAATAAAAGCTTGCTCTGCGCCAGTGTCTTTTCTTCATGCACTAAGGCGATATCCATGTGCTATTGTTTCCTGTATTTCCTTTCCTTCTAATTTTTTTTCTTCCCTACCCCAGCATTGGTCATATCTTTTCTCACCACAGTAACTGAGTGCAAGTGCACATGTATGTATGTGTGCGTACTCACCTTTTTGTGGTTGCAGGGGTTAAGTCATAGCTCCTGGCCCCGCCTCTTCACTGATCGCTACTAGGTACTCTCTCTCCATGCTCCATGTGCTTTATCAAACCTCGTCTTAAAGCTATGTATGGTTCCTGCCTCCACTACGTCACTTACCAGACTATTCCACTTCCTGACAACTCTATGACTGAAGAAATACTTCCTAATATCCTTCTGACTCATCTGAGTCTTCAACTTCCAATTGTGACCCCTTGTTTCTGTGTCCCATATCTGGAACATCCTGTCTCTGTCCACCTTGTCAATTCCTTGCAGTATTTTATCATGTCTCCCCTAACCCTCCTGTCCTCCAGTGTCGTCAGGCCGATTTCCCTTAACCTTTCTTCGAAGGATAATCCCCTTAGGTCTGGGTCTAGTCTTGTTGCAAAGCTTTGCACTTTCTCTAATTTCTTGACGTGCTTGACCAGGTGTGGGTGCTGCAAACTCCAATATGGGCCAGACGTACACAGTGTACAGAGTCTTGAACGATTCCTTACTGATGTATCGGAACGCTATTCTTAGGTTTGCAGGCGCCCATATGCTGCAGCAATTATCTGGTTGATGTGCACCTCAGGAGATGTACTCGGTATTATACTCACCCCAAGATCCTTTTCCTTGAGTGAGGTTTGAAGTCTTTAGCCACCTAGCCTATACTCTGTCTGCGGTCTTCTTTGCCCTTCCTCGATCTTCATGACTTTGCATTCAAGGAGCCAGTTGCTGGACCAGGCTTGCAGCCTATCCAGATCCCTTTGTAGTCCTGCCTGATCCTCATCCGATTTAATTCTCCTCATTAACTTTACATCATCTGCAAACAGGAACACTTCTGAGTCTATCCCTTCCGTCGTGTCATTCACATTTACCAAAAATAGCACTGGTCCTAGGACTGACCCCTGTGGAACCCCGCTCGTCACAGGCGCCCACTCTCACACTTCGTCACGTACCATAACTCGTTGTTGCCTCCCTCTCAGGTTATTTCTGATCCATTGCAGTGCATTTCTTGTTATGCGTGCCTGATCCTCTAGATTTTGCACAACTCTCTTGTGAGGAACTGTGTCGAAGGCGTTCTTGCAGTCCAAGAAAATGCAATCTACTCACCCCTCCCTTCCGTGTCGTACTTCCGTTACCTTATCATAAAACTCCAGTAGGTTTGTGACACAGGATTTCCCTTCCCTGAAACTGTGCTGGTTGTCGTTTATAAGCTTGTTTCTTTCTAGGTGCTCCACCACTCTCCTCCTGAAAATCTTATCCATGACTTTGCATACTGTACACGTCAGTGACACTGTTCCGTAGTTTAATGTCTTGTGTTTGTCTCCTTTCTTAAAAATTGGGACTACATTTGCTGTCTTCCACACCTCAGGTAGTTGCCCAGTTTTAATGGATGTGTTGAAGACTGATGTTAGCGGCACACAAAGCGTGCAGTACCGTCATAGGGGCTGGGACGTTGTGTAGGTTTAAAAATAGGTTAGATAAATACATAAGTGGGTGTGGGCGGGTGTGAGTTGGACCTGACTAGCTTGTGCTACTAGGTCAGATGCCGTACTAATTCCTTAAGTGGAAGTGACCTGAAGTGAATGTAACCTGACCTGGCTGGGTCGGGGCATTGGCTTAAGCCGGTTGGAGACTTGGACCTGCCTCGCATGGGCCAGTAGGCCTGCTGCAGTGTTCCTTCTTTCTTATGTTCTTATGCTCCCTCTCTAAGGACCCACGGAGAGATGTGTATGTGTGTGTGTGTGTGTGTGTGTGTGTGTGTGTGTGTGTGTGTGTGTGTGTACTCACCTATTTGTGGTTGCAGGGGTCGAGTCATAGCTCCTGGCCCCGCCTCTTCACTGATTGCTACTAGGTCCTCTCTCTCCCTGCTCCATGAGCTTTATCAAACCTAGTCTTAAAACTATGTATGGTTCCTGCCTCCACTATGTCGCTTTCTAAGCTATTCCACTTCCTGACAACTCTATGACTGAAGAAATACTTCCTAACATCCCTTTGACTCATAGGAGTCTTCAACTTCCAATTGTGACCCCTTGTTTCTGTGTCCCCTCTCTGGAACATCTTGTCTCTGTCCACCTTATCTATTCCTCGCAGTATTTTATATGTCGTTATCATGTCTCCCTAACCCTCCTGTCCTCTAGTGTCGTCAGGCCGATTTCCCTTAACCTTTCTTCGTAGGACAATCCCCTTAGCTCTGGGACTAGTCTTGTTGCAAACCTTTGCACTTTCTCTAATTTCTTGACGTGCTTGACCAGGTGTGGGTTCCAAACTGGTGCTGCATACTCCAGTATGGGCCTGACGTATATGGTATACAGAGTCTTGAATGATTCCTTAGTGAGGTATTGGAACGCTATTCTTAGGTTTGCCAGCCGCCCGTATGCTGCAGCAGTTATCTGATTGATGTGTGCCTCAGGAGATGTGCTCGTATTATACTCACCCCAAGATCTTTTTTCTTAGTGAGGTTTGCAGTCTTTGGCCACCTAGACTATACTCTGTCTGCGGTCTTCTTTGCCCTTCCCCGATATTCATGTGTGTGTGTGTGTGTGTGTGTGTGTGTGTGTGTGTGTTAGTTAGTTAGTTACCATTTTGTCCTAGGCACATGTCGATTAGACACTAGGCCTGTTGTATGTATGTGTGTGTGTGTGTGTGTGTGTAACGAAACACTTCGAAATGTTTCGGCCCCGCCGGGAAATGTGTGTGTGTGTGTGTGTGTGTGTGTGTGTGTGTGCGTGCGAGCGCGTGTACTTGCGCGCATTTGTGTGTATGTGTACTCACCTATTTGTGCTTTCCGATTTGCATTTGAGTGGGGTCAATTTCTGGCTCCTGGTCCGTCAACTTAAGCTTCCTCGACACGCATTACTGGTGTCTGACACCTCGAGCCCTGTCATATCTACTCCTGAAGCTATGTAGCTGTGTATGGGGTTCGCTTCTTCCACTTCTCCACTCGATTCATTCCACAATCCTACTCCATCAAACTTGAAAAATGGCTTCAAACATCCCTGTAACTCACCTTTTTTCTTTAATTTTGACATAAGTCCAGCTGGTCCTGGTTCTAGCTTTATAAAAACCTACCTTTATCACTGACTAATTTTCCTGAGTATTTCACACGTTGTAATCACATCCTCTCTTGTCTAGTGAGTGTGAATATTCACTTATTTCGCTGCTGGAGTCGAGTCTCAACTCCTGGTCTTCTGAATTTATTTGTGTGTATACTCCTTAATAAGCAAGATAGCATATCACTGACGTCTCTCACCTAACAGGACCTCAGCGCTGTCAAAAAAACAAAAACAAAAAACACATATGAAGTTTCGAACGCATTTTCGAAAACGAAAAACATGGCCATAGGTCTTTAAGCCTCGAGTCACACAATCCTCTTTGTGCCACTTTTACTCCAATCTTTTCAATTTTTTGCGTGCGCATATTAAAAAAGTCGATTTACCTACACAACAGCGTACTCAGTGCTTTTTATTTCACTACGCCAGAGATGGAGAAAAAGTCCTTTTGAGGGCTAAGCGCTCCAGGAGTTTTGTGAACAATTCTTCTACACAACTTTTGTGACAATTGTAGCAATTTAACTGTGGGGAAAATTAAGTCATTTATCTGGTATATAACTGAGCTAATTAGGAAATGCATATTAATGTAATTGATATAATACTTGCGATATTAATTAATTTATGTCCTGTAAGTTAAAACTCATTTTTTTAACCTTTGTAATCAAATATAATGAAATAATTATAATGAAGAGGGAAAATGGAGAATTATCCACATGTAGATGGGAAGTAACAAACACGTCAGAAGGAAATAACCCACATGTGTATGGGAAATAACCCACATGTGCGTGGGAAATAACCCACATGTGAATGGGAAATAACCCACATGTGAATGGGAAATAACCCACATGTGAATGGGAAATAACCCACATGTGAATGGGAAATAACCCACATGTGAATGGGAAATAACCCACATGTGAATGGGGAATAACTCACACGTGAACGAGAAGACACTAAGCCGTAAACAAATAAAAAGTGGTGTATAAACAGAGAATGAGCACTGCAGAGACAACAGACGGGATTAAGCATCACGAACTTGTGTTAGCCTTGTGTGTACGTCGCTGAGCGTCGCTCTCTGCGACGCAGCATCATGTGCTACACAGTGAGGAGAGTCGAGTGATCTACCACACACACTCTACCTCAGTGACGTCGAGTCAAGGACACAACTAGCCAAGCATCGACAAGCTTTAAGGCTGCTTTCAACCACCCATGGAGCTGCTTATAATATGTTTTGACATATCTCTCACAAAATAACTAGTTAATGAACAGGTAAATCCCACATGGATGAAAAATATAACAGAGAAGAGAGGTGTATCTAGATGGCGTCATGCTGAGGGGTTCACACAGCACCTGGGGAACAGGAAACCTGATCATAGGAAAAGGAGGCAGCCCCAATTCCATGGAACTGGAGCTCCTCACCAGCATCAAGGCTTCCCTTCCGTGAAGGAACAGATATGAGTGGTATAACAGGTGTGCACAAGGCCACTGACACACCAGCATTGAGGCAGATATATGCAACATCACTCAACCTGCCGTCTTCTCAAGGACGTCACTCAGCCAACAGTGATGTCTTCACTCATTTACACTCGACACATTGCAAACTCTGACTAACAGTTACAAATATACTTCGTTCCGAGATGTTGCTCATTGTTGTCAATTTAATGTTTAGGAAAAATCAGCTCAGATGATGATACTAACAAAAAACTCACTTAGACAGAAGGTAAAATTCGGAGTAGACGGGAACTGCATATTTCGACCTCACTTAGAGACCCTTATTCAACAGATAATAATAAAGACACCTAATGCAGAGTAAAGCTTTCTTTTAGACGTAGTTTCCTCTCAGGACTGAGCGTTAAATATATATATATATATATATATATATATATATATATATATATATATATATATATATATATATATATATATATATATATATATATATATATATATATATATATATATATATTATCAAGAGAGCTGAGGAGGGGTTGATGAGAGGCTGGAACAAAATAGAATGACCTAGGAAAGGTTGGAGGAAGGTGATAAAGGAGGTTTTGTGTGCGAGGGGCTTGGACTTCCAGCAAGCATGTGTGAATGGAGACAAATGGTTTTTAGGACTTGACGTGCTGTAGGAGTGTGGGCAAGGTAATATTTATGAAGGGATTCAGGATAACTGGCAGGCCAGACTTGAGTCCTGGAGATGGGAAGTACAGTGCCGGCACTCTGAAGGAGGGGTGTTAATGTTGCAGTTTTATAACTGTAGTGTAAGCGCCCCTCTGGCAAAACAGTGATGGAGTGAATGATGGTGAAAGTTTTTCTTTGATGGGCCACCCTGCCTTGGTGGGTAATGGCCGAAGTGTTAATAATAAAAAAAAATGTAAATATAGAGTAATGAAACCATTAAACAAATGGTATTCAAACATTTACCATACTGCAGCCAGCCGGGATTAGATCCTGCTATTCAAACGGGAGGTGGTTGAAATTAGCCTTGAGCTTACCACTACCACGAGTGTTCTCGGATCATGAACAACACCTAGCTCTGCTGGGTGCATGATTCTTGTAGGATCGCTGGTTAAGGCTATGTGAACGTTGTTCTCTCTCTTGAGGCGGGAGAATGTGTCGCGGGATCTAATCCCGGCTGGCTGCAGTTATAGAGGAAAGTTTAAGTGCAGCTGATGCTCTTTAGAAACCTAGGATGCAGGATCACATCTACTGCCACCTTGATATTGTACTCACGGTTGGGGCAGATTACGTGTACTCTGATGCTGGTAACGTATTTCACAAGAATTACAACTAATTCTTTGTCACTGAGCGAACTTGGTCAATAAAGTGCTCAAAGAATGGCACATCCATCTATGATAATGGCGTCATGCTGCTGAGTTTCACGGGCTGACTTACTGCTCTACAAGAACTTCTTTTTCCAATATCGACTTTGCTTTATCAATTCACGTATCTTAGTTTTCCTCTTTAAACATTAAGGTTGGAACAAGTGCAGGTCATTATGTGCTATATTTTAACATCACGACAGTTCACGAGAGCCACGCCCCTGGTGAATAGCTGCTGTCCGGATTCTGGCTCTTCGGCAGGACCTACCCTTACTTTTCTTTTGTCCTCCAGCATCATAAGAACACGCTTCCTCAGAGGTTGACGATATCCTTGAGGCCAGTTCGCCTCATGTTAGTGTGAATGCTTTGTGTTTTGTTTTTGTTTTTTACTCACATCTAAAACAATTCTACATATACCGCTTCTGGCCATATCTCTCCAGAAACTATGTTTACAAGTATCGGTGGATGGTCTTATGGATTCACTAGCTCGAGATATTTTGATGACAGGCAAATCTGCAAGTTTAGAAACTCGATTTTTGCTTTAATTAGGTATTTTTGAAAGCTTTGAAAATTTGTAGGGATGTGCCGAAGTGTCAGTATCGGTGGGTATCGGCCATTCTTACGATATCTGTATTGGTAAAAAAAAAAAACAGCCAATACGTGTGCTTAAAAATATCAACATAAACTCTCTACCTTACGATTGTGAGGGTTACTAATACACTCACAAAAATGAAAACACACATGTACACACATGGGTGAATGCACACACACATGGAAACACACTCACACACACACACACATGGAAACACACTCGAATCGACCCTGCAACCACAACTAGGTGAGTACTAGGTGAGTACATACACACATGGGTAAATTCACACACACACACATACACACACATGGGTGAGTACACACACACACATTGTTGAGTACACACACATGGGTGAGTACACAAACAAACACACACATATGGTGAATACACACACACACACATATGGATGAGTACACACACACACACACACACATGGGTTGTCAGAGAGCAGGACGGAAAACCAGGGGACTGAAAGATGAGTCTGGGAAGGAAGATTGGGTAGAAAAGCTCGTGAAAAGGAAACATCAGCAGGGAAGGAAGCTAGAAGAGCTTAGCATGAAAATGGAGGAGAGGATAGCTGCAGAGAGCAGGAAGTGGGAGATGCAAGTCAAAGCAGCAGAGGCTAAGATACAGAGATTACAAAAGGAATTGAAAAATCTGAAACAGCCTAAAGAACTGAAGAACAATGTGGGCATGACATCAGAAACTGCTACCTCAGCCACAAACGAGGGCACTGTAGGGAACGAAGGAGTAAAACTGTATGCAGAGGCCCTCTCAGACCATCGTGGAGTCCGAGAAAAAATGAGGATCACATCAGGAACAATCGAGGGGACTGTAGAAAATGAAAGAGCTAAGCTATACAGAGAGGCCCTAACAGACCACAGCAGTGCCCAGGGAAAACTGAGAAGGGAAAATGACAGACCACTGGGCCCAGGGACAACAGATAGTGAAGAGATTGAAGTAATGAAAGCTGCAATGGAGGCAACTAAATCAAACCAAGGGATACATGGGGATATGCAGTGGGAGAATGAAAGGGAGAGACAAGTCTTTGTTTATGGGCTCCAGGAAGTTGAAGGGGAAACTTACGAAACAAGAAGACAAGGGGAGAAAAAACTATTGAAAGCATCATGAAAGCAATAGGAGAAGACAACATGACCCAGCTGGCAAATTTTCTGAGAATAGGGGGGTTTGCAAGAGGAAGAAATCAGCCAGTCAAAGTGATTTTCAAGGCAGAATTCGCTCGAAACACGATCCTGCAGGAGAAAGCACGACTAAAGGATATGTCGGCATACCGGAGGGTGTATCTTGACCACGACAGAACATGAAAAGGCAGAAACTGAAAGAGAGAGTACAAAGATGAAAGGAGGAATGAGAGGCAAAGATGGAGATGGACAGGAAAACCCAGACTCAGGAGGAAAATCAAATACAACCTCCATCACAACCACCTACAGAAGCCCCCCAACCAGGACAACCCCAGTGCAACCAAACATTCTAACTCAAAACACACTTGCCATACCCAGTGCCCCACGCACCTCATTACAAACTCCACCTTCACAGCAACCACCCATAGTTCCTCAGCAGGTCTCCCCCTTCCCCAACCCCAATGTACCCTGCAGACCACAGTTTTAGAAAAGAAGTTGAAAGTTTGGTATGTATACAAATACAGACGGAATAACAAATAAATGTGAGTAGTGGCACGGAAGAATCTAGGAGACATCCCCAGACATAATAGCACTCATTGAAACGAAATTCACCAGGATGGTAACAGATGCAATTTTTCCACCCTGATGTCAAATGCTGAGGAAAGAGAAGGAGCAGAGGGAAAGGAGGAGTTGCATTGCTCATTAAAAACCGGTGGGGATTTAAGGAAATAGAAGGAATGGATGGAATGGGCGAAAGGGACTACATAGTAGAAACAATCCAGTCTGGGAGCCATAATGTGGTAATTGCAGAGATGTACATCCCACCACAGAACTGCAGGAGGCCAAGAGAAGAATACAAAGAGAGCAACAGAGCAATGGTAGACATGCTAGTTGAGGTGGCTAGAAGAGCTCACATGGGTAGAGCAAAGTTACTAGTTATGGATGATTTCAGTCACAAGGAAATTGACTGGGAAGACCTGGAGCCACATGGGGGTCTCGAAACATGGAGAGCCAAGATGATGGATGTTGTACTGGAAAACCTCATGTATCAACATGTTAGAGACACTACCAGAGAGAGAGGTGTGGATGATCCAGTAAGACTGGACCTAGTATTCATCTTGAGTAGATCGGACATCGAAGATATCACATACGAAAGGCCACTCGGAGCTAGTGATCACGTGGTTCTGTGATTTGAATGCATAGTTGAGGTACAAGTGGAGAGGGTAGCAGGAATAGGACAGGAGAAGCCAAACTACGAAAGGGGTGACTACACAGGTATGAGGATTGGTAGGAAAACCAGTAAAATAAATGATGGACTATGTGACAACAAAATGCAAGGAGGTAGAGGAGAGTTTTTTTCCCAAGGGAAACAGAAATAATGGGAAGACCAGAACGAGTCCTTGGTTCACCCAAAAGTGTAGGGAGGCAAAAACTAAGTGCACTAGAGAATGAAAAAAATACAGATGACAAAGGACACAGGAAAATAAAGAGATCAGCCGAAGAGCCAGAAACGAATATGCACAGATGAGAAGGAGGCTCAGCGACGATACGAAAATGACAGCATCGAAAGTCAAGTCTGACCCAAAGCTGTTGTATAGCCACATCAGGAGGAAAACAACAGTCAAGGACCAGGTAATCAGACTGAGGAAGGAAGGTGGGGAGTTCACAAGAAACGACCAAGAAGTATGCGAGGAGCTCAACATGGCATTTAAAGAAATATATACAGTGGAGACAGGAAGGACTCGAGGAAGTCAGAATTGGGAGGTATACCAACAAGGGATACACCAACAAATGCTGGATGAAATACACACAACCGAGGAGGAGGTGAAGAAGCTGCCATGTGAACTCGATACCTCAAAGAATGTGGGACCGGACAACATTTCTCCATGGGTCCTTAGAGAGGGAGCAGAGATGTTGTGTGTGCCACTAACAAAAATCTTCAACACATCCATTGAAACTTGGCATCTACCTGAGGAATGGAAGATGGAAAATGTTGTACCAATTTTTAAGAAAGGAAACAGACACGAGGTAATAAACTACAGACCTGTGTCACTGACGTGTATAGTACGCAAAGTCATGGAGAAGATCATCAAGAAGAGAGTGGTGGAGCACCTAGAAAGATACTCGCTTATAAACGAAGGAAGGAAAATCCTGTGTCACAAACCTACTGGAGTTTTATGACAAGGTAACGGAAGTAAGACACGAGAAAGAGGGGTGGATAGACTGCATTTTCTTGGACTGCAGGAAGACCTTCGACACAGTTCCTCACAAGAGGATAATGCAAAAGCTAGAGGATCAGTCACGCATAACAGGAAAGGCACTGCAATGGATCAGAGAATATTTGATAGGGAGGCAACAACGAGTCATGTACGTGACGAGGTGTCAGAGTGGGCGCCTATGACGAGCGGGGTTCCACAGGGTCAGTCCTAGAACCTGTGCTGATTTTGGTATGTGTGAATAACATAACGGAAGGGATAGACTCAGAAGTGTCCCTGTTTGCAGATGATGTGAAGTTAATGAGGAAAATTAAATCGGATGAGGATCAGGCAGGACTACAAAGAGACCTGGACAGGCTGCAAGCCTGGTCCAGCAACTGGCTCCTTGAATTTAACCCCGCCAAATGCAGTCATGAAGATCGGGGAAGGGCAAAAAAGACCGCAGACAGAGTATAGTCTAGGTGGCCAAAGACTGCAAGCCTCACTCAAGAAAAAAGATCTTGGGGTGAGTATAATACCGAGCATATATCCTGAGGCGAACATCAATCAGATAACTGCTGCAGCATATGGGCGCCTGGCAAACCTGAGAATAGCGCTCCGATACCTCCGTAAAGAATCGTTCAAGACTCTGTACACCGTGTACGTCAGACCCATATTGGATTATGCAACACCAGTTTGGAACCCACACCTTGTCAAGCACGTCAAGAAATTAGAGAAAGTGCAAAGTTTTACAACAAGACTAGTCCCAGAGCTAAGGGGATTGTCCTAAGAAAAAAAGGCTAAGGGAAATCGGCCTCACGACAATGGAGGACAGGAGGGTTAGGGGAGACATGATAACGACGTATAAAATACTGCGAGGAATTGACAAGGTGGACAAAGACAGGATGCTCCAGAGATGGGACACAAAAACAAGGGGTCACAAATGGAAGTTGAAGACTCAGATGAGACAAAGGATGTTAGGAAGTTTTACTTCAGTCATAGAGTTGTCAGGAAGTGGAATAACCTAGAAAGTGACGTAGTGGAGGCAGAAACTATACATAGTTTTAAGACGAGGTTTGATAAAGCACATGGAGCATGGAGAGAGAGGACCTAGTAGCGATCAGTGAAGTGGCGGGGCCAGGAGCTATGAGTTAACCCCTGCAACCACAAATAGGTGAGTACACATACACACACACACACACAAACGTACATACACACTGTCGACAAGGGCCTTTGACAAGCAGTAACTAACACAAAAGATCAAGTAATGAGTAATGACATTATCGTCTCAGAGGAATTAAGTTGTTAAATATTTGACCTTACTGTGTTATTCAATGCCCATTGTGCAATAAGCGTTCCCTTATGTGATGAGTAAGACACATGTGCAACAGAAGGGTATCTATTGATGAAACGTTTCGCCTACACGGTAAGCGTCTTCAGTCAAATACAGATGCAGAGTTGTAGTAGGGAAGTAAAAATGATGCAATCAGTCCATCAAATGGAGAAATATTATTTGAGATGGTCGGTCCCTCAGATCCAAGGTCTGGAACTATGTGAAGCTGAAGCGTGAGAATGAAGTCTTAGATACTGTCGAGGGTGAGGTGGAAGATCTCGAAGACATTGCAGGAGACGGGATTCACTAGAAGAAGCAAGAAGGCAAGACTTGTGGAGCATTGCAGCACGCCTACTTGTCCATGTTAAGCAGGTCCCTCTGAAATCCAACCCTTCTTACTTATAACTAGTAGTTAAGCGATAAAGTTGTGAACGATGTCCTTTGTACCCAGATACCCTTGTGTTGCTGTGTCTGACAGGTATGTCTGTCTGTATTTGACTGAAGAAGCCTAGTGTGTGGGCGAAACGTTTCAATAATAAAGATACCCATATGTTGCACATGTCATATTTATCAACTTGTCGGTATTTTATGTCATTTTCAACATTCTTATATATTGAACATAGTCATTATAGTTTTAAAAATAAAAAAAATGTAGGAAAAGTATCGGTAGCGGCCAAAAATTGGGTGTCGTCCCATCCCTAATACACACACACACACACACACACACACACACACACACACACACACACACACACACACACACACACACACACACACACACACACACACACACACACACACACACACACACACACACACATATATATATATATATATATATATATGAATATGATCGTCCCTTAAACACTAACCAAATTATTTATTTGATTCAATTATGTTTACTAAATTCTAAATTTTTTTAATAATAAATTCTACTTATAGAAATTTGTAATGGCTATGAGTAATATTTTGTCTCGTATATTGAGTAATTTGTACATTTAGTGTTTTGAGACCAAAATACTCAAAAACATCCTCCCTAGAAATGCAAAATGTTTGAGGTATGTGGATGATGTACTTTAAATGAGACCTCATAATGATGACGACTTTCTACCCAGATTAAACTCACTGGTCCTTTCCATTATATTAGCTATGGAATGTGAGGTAAATGGATTAATCAAGTTTCTGAATATACATATCTAAAAGTTAGATAGAACGTTTCAGTTCAATGTTTATCATAAAGCAACTAACATGCGTTCATAAATACAGTTCGAATCCCCAAGCACGTGTTAAACAGTGCGTTTACTTCTATGTTTTTAAAAGACATTATAATTTGTAGTCCTAAGTTTTATATGGAGAAGATAGAAAAATCTATGAAATTGCATCCAACTTGCTATTTATACAAATGTTTATTGACAAAGCTTTTCATAAAGCTAAAAAAAATTCTTCTTCAAGACAGAGCCTAACACTGGGCATAAGCTTGAGAACTTGTTGGTTTTATAATATAATAACAGTTTCTCTCACCTCCCAAAAGCTCTTGAATACTTTAAAGTTTTAACTAATTAAAATAAAAAATCTTTGGGTTGTGCTTACTCCATTCCATGTAAAAGCTGTGATAGCCTTTACTTAGGACAAATTGGTAAGTCACTGGTAACCAGAGTTAAACAGCATACATATGGAATAACTACTGGACAAGAATCCAGTGTTTTGTTCATTCATATGAGGGATACAGACCATTGTGTAGATTGGAACAATTCTAAAGAATTACTTCCATATAATTCTGTATTTCAACGAAACATTATGGAATCATAACTTACTAAGCATGATGCATAACATATTTCAAATCTGGAAAAGTGCAAGTAAAAACTTTACACTTTTACAGTCCAGAATAATCTTAGAGAGAAAAATGTTCTCTCTGTGTCAAAAAGAACAATTTGTCTTAAGTTTACACATATGTTGGACAAATTTATGTGTGTGGAAGGTCGGTTTTTGGAGCCCCATTCATGGAGTGGCCGCTAGGCCTACTGCAGTGCCCCACCACTCTCATGTTTACAAGTTAATGACCTGATATGTTTAATTTGAAATTACCTATACATTTTTTTTCTTTCTTACTGCTAATTAGATTTTTAGATTTTGCCACCGAAGTGGCTAGTTTATTGTGCACCCCATATCCATCCTGTGGACAGTACCGCAAGAGTATATGGATACACAGAAGGCCCAGGAACTAGGCCCCAAAAGGGTTAACAGGTGTACATTTGGATTTATATCTACAGTTCACTTATCTGTTACAAGCAAATTTGGGGAATTTGCTTAGTATATCTGGTATCTTATTTTCATTAATAAGATATCTTGATATGTCACATAGGTATATGTGACATATAAGTTTCTACACATATGCTGCTATGTATGATAATCTATGTAACTGTATTTGTTTATACCTGAATAAACTTACTTACCCACTTACTTAAGTACATAGTGTTCAAAACAGTGACCATATGCCTGACCACATAATTTGCATTTGGTTTGATCATCATCTGTGTCTCCCAAACTGCCAGAAGTATTTGTAACCAAGCCTAAGTCTGGCCACTACAACATCAGTCAGTCTGTTCACATTGCAAGTTGCTCCATAAACATACTTATCTACGTTCATGTTATTATAGTGGGTTATAGATCTACTCAGGCTTCTAACTGCATAACTATAACATTCATTTTCACAGTGCCCTGTGGCCTGGTCGCTAAAGCTCTCGCTTCACACGGCGAGGGTCCGGGTTCGATTTCCGGCCGGGTAGAAACATTGGACGTGTTTCTTTACACCGGTTGTCTATGTTCACGCATCAGTAAAATGGGTACCTGGGTGTTAGTCGACTGGTGTGGGTCGCATCCTGGGACAAAACTGACCAAATTTGCCCGAAATGATCTGCATAACAAGGGGCTTTCTATATAGTAGTATGTCATTAATGTTATTTACTTCTCTCCTAATATTATTCTTAATGCTAGACACAGATATACCAAAGTTATATTCTACATTATCCTTCAGGGTACTCTTCTTGGCTAACATATCAACTTTATCATGAAGGAGTAATCCAATGTGTGATGGGATCCACAGCAATTGTACATTAATTCCCTTTTCCCGGATTTTGTAGTATCTATACCTGGCTTCTCCAATGAGC
Source organism: Cherax destructor (assembly GCA_009830355.1). Taxonomy (NCBI): domain Eukaryota; kingdom Metazoa; phylum Arthropoda; class Malacostraca; order Decapoda; family Parastacidae; genus Cherax; species Cherax destructor. The sequence continues at coordinate 111,008 of WNWK01001391.1, forward strand.
ACATTCTTGGAGCCATGATGATATAGAATCAGTAATGATGATAGAGTCAAGCTCAGTGTCACAAGTTAGTTTTAGCGCCATTAGGATTGCAATCAATTCAGTTTGCAGTGTAGACGCCCAGTTGTTAATTCTTATGCATAACTCAGCAATAAAAATTAACAATATTACTGCTGGAACATCATTTTCTGAATATGGTAATCAGTTTAGTGTTTTGACTTATTTGCATTTTTTTTATTGGAAACAGTTTTACTATTATTTATTGTTGAAACTGTGGACCAGTAGGACTCTTTCAGTGCACTTTGAGGTATCACCTCACCGGGCGAAGTATTACCTCAGTGAGTGAGATAACGCCTCACTGGGCGAAGTATTACCTCAGTGAGTGAGGTAACACCTCACTGGGTGAGTTGTCACCTCTGAGGGAGGTGTCACTTCACTTTGTAACATAAAATGTGTTTTCCTGCCTCTTATTCTTCAGATGTCTGTAAGCAGATAAAAGCACTCATTTTTCTGTTTATTTTTCACAGTGGAATATATATATATATATATATATATATATATATATATATATATATATATATATATATATATATATATATATATATATATATATATATATATATATATATATATATATATATTATAGGTATAGATATAAATATACGAAACAAAATATATTTTTGAGTGTTAGTCAGAGTGTGCAATATGTCAGTGTAAATGAGTGAAGACATCACTGGGCTGACTGAGTGACGTCCTTGAGAAGACAGCAGGTTGAGTGATGTTGCATATATCTGCCTCAATGCTGGTGTGTCAGTGGCCTTGTGCACACCTGTTATACCACTTACATCTGTCCCTTCAAGGTTGAGGGCCCTTGATGCAGGTGAGGAGCACCAGTTCTATGGAACTGGAGTTTCTTCCTTTTCCTCGGATCAAATCTGATTGTTTCCTCCACATGAATATAATAATAATAATAATAATAATAATAATAATAATAATAATAATAATAATAATAAGGGTGATTCATCAGGACTCTTGATCCAAGGAACTGAGGTTATTCTCACCTCCTTGGATCGAACCTAACCCTATCGTATATAATTATCTCCTATTCCTCAGATAGTGCATGACGCCAACGGATTTAGCGCTCCTTCTCTAATATGGTAAAAGTTTGAGAGAAAAAGAGGTTCCTGGTCGAGGCTTTGACTAGCTGATGCATACAATGCAGTGAGGCTGGCAGGCCGTCCAAGGGAGTGGTGCATACCTAAGGTGACATCTATTAACGATATCATTGACATCGATAAAATGTAGAATTCGCCTCGATGTTGCAATATTCGCTTCTGTATTAGACTGGAAAACGCGAGGCTGCCGCGCGGGCGAAACGTCTCGTCAGTCAAGATACCCAGGTGTTGCATACGTGTTTAGGTCAGTAACTTGTCGCTGTTGTATACCATGAATGTAATGATGCTATAAGTTGCATCTCTGCCAGGCTGGCAAGCCTCAACACACGAGTCTTCATAATCTTTAACGATTCAAATTTCATCTCAGGATTCAAATTTCATCTCAGGATTCAAATTTCATCTCAGGATTCAAATTTCATCTCAGGATACCAACTTCATCACTCAGTATTAAGTCTCTCGCAGTCATTCTCACTCCTGCAGTAGTACCGTCATGGAGTCTCTCGCAGTCATTCTCACTCCTGCTGTAGTACCGTCATGGAGTCTCGCAGTCATTCTCACTCCTGCTGTAGTACCGTCATGGAGTCTCGCAGTCATTCTCACTCCTGCTGTAGTACCGTCATGGAGTCTCGCAGTCATTCTCACTCCTGCTGTAGTACCGTCATGGAGTCTCGCAGTCATTCTCACTCCTGCTGTAGTACCGTCATGGAGTCTCTCGCAGTCATTCTCACTCCTGCAGTAGTACCGTCATGGAGTCTAGCAGTCATTCTCACTCCTGCAGTAGTACCGTCATGGAGTCTCTCGCAGTCATTCTCACTCCTGCTGTAGTACCGTCATGGAGTCTCGCAGTCATTCTCACTCCTGCTGTAGTACCGTCATGGAGTCTCTCACAGTCATTCTCACTCCTGCTGTAGTACCGTCATGGAGTCTCTAGCAGTCATTCTCACTCCTGCTGTAGTACCGTCATGGAGTCTCTAGCAGTCATTCTCACTCCTGCAGTAGTACCGTCATGGAGTCTCGCAGTCATTCTCACTCCTGCAGTAGTACCGTCATGGAGTCTCTCGCAGTCATTCTCACTCCTGCAGTAGTACCGTCATGGAGTCTCTAGCAGTCATTCTCACTCCTGCTGTAGTACCGTCATGGAGTCTCTAGCAGTCATTCTCATTCCTGCAGTAGTACCGTCATGGAGTCTCTCGCAGTCATTCTCACTCCTGCAGTAGTACCGTCATGGAGTATCGCAGTCATTCTCACTCCTGCAGTAGTACCGTCATGGAGTCTAGCAGTCATTCTCACTCCTGCAGTAGTACCGTCATGGAGTCTCGCAGTCATTCTCACTCCTGCAGTAGTTTACCGTCATGGAGTCTCGCAGTCATTCTCACTCCTGCAGTAGTACCGTCATGGAGTCTCGCAGTCATTCCACTCTCAGTAGTACCGTCATGGAGTCTCTGCAGTCATTCTCACTCCTGCAGTAGTACCGTCATGGAGTCTCTCGCAGTCATTCTCACTCCTGCAGTAGTACCGTCATGGAGTCTCTAGCAGTCATTCTCACTCCTGCAGTAGTACCGTCATGGAGTCTCTCACAGTCATTCTCACTCCTGCAGTAGTACCGTCATGGAGTCTCAGCAGTCATTCTCACTCCTGCAGTAGTACCGTCATGGAGTCTCTGCAGTCATTCTCACTCCTGCAGTAGTACCGTCATGGAGTCTCGCAGTCATTCTCACTCCTGCAGTAGTACCGTCATGGAGTCTCTGCAGTCATTCTCACTCCTGCAGTAGTACCGTCATGGAGTCTCTGCAGTCATTCTCACTCCTGCAGTAGTACCGTCATGGAGTCTCGCAGTCATTCTCACTCCTGCAGTAGTACCGTCATGGAGTCTCTGCAGTCATTCTCACTCCTGCAGTAGTACCGTCATGGAGTCTCTCGCAGTCATTCTCACTCTGCAGTAGTACCGTCATGGAGTCTCTGCAGTCATTCTCACTCCTGCAGTAGTACCGTCATGGAGTCTCTGCAGTCATTCTCACTCCTGCAGTAGTACCGTCATGGAGTCTCGCAGTCATTCTCACTCCTGCAGTAGTACCGTCATGGAGTCTCTGCAGTCATTCTCACTCCTGCAGTAGTACCGTCATGGAGTTCTCGCAGTCATTCTCACTTCTGCAGTAGTACCGTCATGAGTTCTCGCAGTCATTCTCACTCCTGCAGTAGTACCGTCATGGAGTCTCTGCAGTCATTCTCACTTCTGCAGTAGTACCGTCATGGAGTCTCTAGCAGTCATTCTCACTCCTGCAGTAGTACCGTCATGGAGTCTCTCAGTCATTCTCACTCCTGCAGTAGTACCGTCATGGAGTCTCGCAGTCATTCTCACTCCTGCAGTAGTACCGTCATGGAGTCTCTGCAGTCATTCTCACTCCTGCAGTAGTACCGTCATGGAGTCTCGCAGTCATTCTCACTCCTGCAGTAGTACCGTCATGGAGTCTCTCGCAGTCATTCTCACTCCTGCAGTAGTACCGTCATGGAGTCTCGCAGTCATTCTCACTCCTGCAGTAGTACCGTCATGGAGTCTCGCAGTCATTCTCACTCCTGCAGTAGTACCGTCATGGAGTCTCGAAGTCATTCTCACTCCTGCAGTAGTACCGTCAATGCAGTCTCTGAGCCAGTCATTCTCACTCCCGCAGTAGTACCGTCATGGAGTCTCGCAGTCATTCTCACTCTGCAGTAGTACCGTCATGGAGTCTCTCACAGTCATTCTCACTCCTGCAGTAGTACCGTCATGGAGTCTCGCAGTCATTCTCACTCCTGCAGTAGTACCGTCATGGAGTCTCGCAGTCATTCTCACTCCTGCAGTAGTACCGTCATGGAGCTCCTCGCAGTCATTCTCACTCCTGCAGTAGTACCGTCATGGAGTCTCGCAGTCATTCTCACTCCTGCAGTAGTACCGTCATGGAGTCTCGCAGTCATTCTCACTCCTGCAGTAGTACCGTCATGGAGCCCCTCGCAGTCATTCTCACTCCTGCAGTAGTACCGTCATGGAGCCCCTCGCAGTCATTCTCACTCCTGCAGTAGTACCGTCATGGAGTCTCTCGCAGTCATTCTCACTCCTGCAGTAGTACCGTCATGGAGCCCCTCGCAGTCATTCTCACTCCTGCAGTAGTACCGTCATGGAGTCTCTAGCAGTCATTCTCACTCCTGCAGTAGTACCGTCATGGAGTCTCTCGCAGTCATTCTCACTCCTGCAGTAGTACCGTCATGGAGCCCTGCAGTCATTCTCACTCCTGCAGTAGTACCGTCATGGAGTCTCTAGCAGTCATTCTCACTCCTGCAGTAGTACCGTCATGCTGTCTAGAGAACATCAACAACTGGGTTTTCTCAACAGGATATGTAACCTGCCTGACGTAGCTGTAAGTAGTGGTAGTTTACAGAGTTTACTGAAGAGGTGGCGATAAAGTATGGTGAAAACATACACAAAACACAGTTTCAAAAATAGATATGATAGGACCCAGGATGACAGAAGTTTAGTTAAACCATTTCATAAGAAAGGCAAGCAGAAGAATGAGACACCTGAGCAATATTTTAGATTTTTTATTAACGAAACGTTTCGCCAGCCAGTGTCTTCATCAGTCCATTACAAAAGAAAAGTAGAATGGATAGGATACGAAAAGGAAAATTTCTTGTCATTTAGTCTCTTGAGGATGTAGCATTAGTGTAGGACCTTCACCCACTAAGGTAAATAAAGTAATCTGAGAAAGTCAAGTATTTTTCCAAGGTAAGGCTCATTAGTTACTACGAACTAGGTCCTATGACACTGAAGGAGCGTAGAACGAAAGGGAGGATATGATAACCATATGCAAAATACTCACCTTTATCGACAGGGACGACAACGACAGAATTTTTGACGTAGAAGACGTCACGAAGAGGGAACGGAAAAGGTGAACATCCAAAGAGATAGAAGAAAGCATGTTCACAAGACATGGCCAGTCAGTGAGTGGAAAGAGCAAGAAAACTGACTTTGTACTTGAAGTTTTCTTCAGGGAGGCAAATAATGAGATGACTCTGTAATCTAACATTAAATACACTAGGTAAACACACCAGGCATATAGTTGGTTGGTTAATGGAGTATGAAGTCTATTGATTACACGATGGTCATTAAGGCTGCATGTGACCTGTTCACCACCAGTCAAGAGTACTTGAATATCTAGAGAAGGGATTAAAGAAAACTCTCGGCATATGTACACTGAAAGACATACCTCATAATGTATATATTCTGTACCAGACAGGAGAGGAGGTGTGAGAGTAGGAGGGGGGGGATGGTGTCAGTAAGGAGGGGATAATGGGTAGAGGAGTAGGTCCATATAGGGAAAGAGATGTGCAAGGTATAACGAGCAGGGTAAGGAATAGGGAGAGGGGGAAGTACATGGTGAGTGAAGGAAGGAAGGGCTTATCCCCCACTTGAGTCTGAGCTTCTCCTCAATATACGCCAGTTAATACGCCAGGTTACGCTTCACCGACCGGCCTGGCTTACTGCCAATACGCTCATAAAGACGTGGGCGTAATCACCACTTGGAGAGCACTCACTGCGCCATGCTCAACCCTTCCAATAACACTGAACAAACAATTAAACGTGGCAAAACAGGTAAACGGGACAAAATAACCAGTCAGACGAATTAACAAATAAAACTTCAAGTACAGTAAATGCACAATTACACGATAACCCAATAACTGAATAAATAATAAAAAAAATATATATATATTACGAAAATATCTTCGGGGGTCCCCCTGCCCTCAACACCGTCTAGCAGCGTGCATGGAGCGGTGGCTCGCGCAGGAACGCGCAGCTCCCCGCATCTCGTATATATCTCCGCGATCGATGCCGTGGCCGCACGCAAAAATGAGATCACGTAGATACCAGTGTTAAAGCCTTTGTTGACGCTGCTCCCTAGGACGCATACACGTAGACACGATAATGGCGAGAACAGAAGTTACAGTAGTAATAGCACAAGCTGTAGCAAATGTATGATTACTATCACTACTGCTACTACTTCTAATAATAATAATAATATAATAATAATAATAATTATAATAATAATAATAATAATAATAATAATAATAATAATAATAATAATAATAATAATAATAATAATAGAAGAAGAAGAAGAAGAAGAAGAAGAAGAAGAAGAAGAAGAAGAAGAAGAAAAAGAAGAAGAAGAACAACAACAATAGCAACACCAACAATAATAATATAATAATAATAATAATAATAATAATAACAACGACAACAACAGCATTAAAATTAATACCAGCAACAGCAGCAACCTAAATAATAATAATAAAAATAATAATAATAATAATACCAGCAACAACAGCAATAATAATACCAGCAACAACAACATCAATAATATTAATAATAATAATGATAATACCAGCAACAACAACATCAATAATAATAATAATAATATAATAATAATAATAATAATAATAATAATAATAATAATAACAACAACAACAATAATAATAATAATAATAATAATAATAATAATAATAATAATAATAATAATAATAATAATAATAATAATAACTGATTTAATGTTACTGTCTGAATCAGATTAATTATTTTTATTTTAAAACAACATTCACTCTGCAGAATTATTTGAACATTCTCGTGTAGGGGATTGCTGTCTCCCTTGCCACTTTGTCTCTCTCTCTCTCTCTCTTGCTTCCTCCCTTCTTCTCTAATCCCATTTTCCCTTCTCCTTTCTTTACTCCTCTTCCTCCTCCTTCCTCTGTTCTTCCCTCCTCTATTCTTTCCTCATCTGTTCTTCCCACCTCCCTTCTTCCTTCTTCCTTCTTCTCATCTTCCCTCTTTTCTTCCATATTTTCTCTAAGCGTTTATCGTTTTTTTTTCGCGTACTTCACCAAAATCGACAACATCCGACACAGAAAATGGAAAAAAACAATTCTCTATTTCTTTATCACAGATCAGTCTGCTTTTAACCACAGCGTACAACCAGCCCTTATTATTATTATATTTTATTATTATTATTATTATTATTATTATTATTATTATTATTATTATTATTATTATTATTATTGTTTTTGTTAGACAACTGGGTAAGCATAAATAGGGAGGGTAATGTGGTAGGTATGAATAGCTGGAAGAAACTGAAAATGCGCCCTTCCATAAACATGATAAATCTATGTATATTTTTACCTGAGAGCTTCAGGTTAACACACACACACCACACACACACACACACACACACACACATATATATATATATACATATATACACATATACATATATAATACATATATATATATATTATTATCATAGTTCCTTGATAATGTGAGTAGTCACGAAAGCGCTTGGAATTCTTCTATTTTTCATAGTGGTTGTTTTGATATATATATATATATATATATATATATATATATATATATATATATATATATATATATATATATATATATATATATTATATATTTATTACGTGCCGAATAGGTATAACTGGTCAATTAGCAAGAACTCATTTAAAATTAAGTCCTTTCTAAAATTTTCTCTAATACGTTTAAAGATATTTTTTCCATTTATGTTAATGTAAAAATTAATAATTTTGCACCAAAAGAACCTTAGAAAACTTACCTAACCTTATTATAACAAGCGCAATTTAATTTAGCCTAATGCAACTAAATATATTTTAGATAAGTTTACATATATATATATATATATATATATAAATATATATATATATATATATATATATATATATATATATATATATATATATATATATATATATATATATATATATATATATATATATATAATGGAGGTTGCTAGACCCAAATTTATTTCTGGTAAGTTTTTTTCATATGTGCTTTTATATTTTTTTTAATAAACTGCTTGTATTTTTTCAAAAAAGTTATGTTATTTTTATTGCAAAAACAATTCCACAATTCAAAAAAAATGAATGATCATTTCACGGAACTGGCAGTTCTGTGTTTGTATTGTTCCTCCCCACAATGCGCAAAGATTGAGAATTTAATACTTAAGAATCAAAAAGTTCTGAATCATTCTTTATTTTTCGTGGCTTCTGAGAAATTTATGCGTCATGAGTCAGTGTTTGCGTTGCAAGGCTTTGCGTCATGAGTTAGTGTTTGCGTTGCAAGGCTTAACACTTTTCTTCTGAACGAATTTCGTGCGAAGGAAGAATATTTTTTTTTTTAGAGGAACGTTTTGCTCCGTATAGAGCAACGTTTTGCTCTGTGTAGAGCAAAGTTTTTATGCACACACACAGACGCAACATCTCTCTCAACAAAAACTTGTTTTATGGAACGTCAAGTCTTCGTTCCCGTCGGCAGTATATTTGGATTCAAAGTTTCACGCAGTTTATGTCTTCGTCTGGAAAACTATTGGTAACTACCGAAAGATTGCTAGAAACCACCAAACGACTGCTTAAATCTACCAAACGACTTCTAGAAACTACCAACGACTGCTAGAAAGTTCCAAAATATTACTAGACACTACCAAAAGGGTGATAGAAACCACCAAACGAGTGGTAGAAACTACCAGATGAGTGCTAGAAACTACCAAAATTTTACTACACACTACCAAACGAGGGCTAGAAACTATCAAATGAGTGTTAAAAATTACCAAGTAAGTGCTAGAAACTACCAAACAAGTGCTAGAAATTACAAGAATATTACTTGACACTACCAAAAGAATGCTAGAAAACTCCAAACGAGTGCTAGATATTACCAAACGATAACTAGAAACTGCCAAATTACTGTTAGCAACTACTAAACGACCTCTAGAAACCACCAAACTACTAGCAGAAACTACCCATCGATTGTTACAAACTATCAAATGACTCCTAAAAATTACAAAACCATTACTAGGAACTGCAAAAAGACTACTACAAACTACAAAACAACGGCTAGAAACTACAAAATGGGTACTAGAGACAATCAAATAACTGATAGAAACTATAAAACGACTGCTTGAAGCTTAGTTAACGACTGCTAAAACCTACAAAAAGTTGCTGCTAGAAAGTACAAGAAACGTCTGCATGACTCTACAAGATGACTTGGATGAGTTCCAATAATGATAGCAAATTGGTAGTACATTTGTTGCCTAACAGGTGTAAAGTGATGGGAGTGGGAGTCGCAAAAAAGGAACGGAAGACATTTAACCATCTGGGTAGTAAAAAAAAAATAATCACGCTAGTCAAACAAAGGCAAAATGTTGTGGGGAGTCTTCATGAGAGTCCTGTCTCCTGGATCTGTTTTGTTTATATTCTCTTCTACTGTTTCTCACTACGACAGCTCGACCCAAAGTGGGTAATTCATTTACCATCACTCATTCTCTAGTTGTCTTTCCAGAAATACACGGATGTCACATGGGCAATGGCTGCAGGATGTACGTGGCTGGCAAATTTATGATCTACTTGAAGGACCCTGAACAAGAAGATCCATTCAAGACGAGTGTGATCCTAGTACTCAAGTATGTAGTGTCAGCCTTGAGCTCTCAGCATGTCATAAATGTGATGCTGATCCAACTCTACCAGACCACTTCAAAAGGAAAACAATGGAGGGTAATGCAAGAGTTCCTTGTTACTTCATGATGAGGAGACTGGAAACTACAGGGACATAGGTGAATTTTGGCCTCCATGGACGGAGGGAATGGCGTGGCTATCGTCCTCTTAAAGACTTAAGAGTAATAAGTGAACCTCCAGTGTGGTCTACTAACAACAGTCTAATTATAACTTTAAATTATATTCTTTCATGTACGTTGTAACCAATATTTCACAGTTGTGCAACAGATCTACAGTAGTCGAGGGAAATGGTATAAGATATCGACGATGTGGAAAACAAGAGACACATATGCAGTTTAATGCGAACCTTCATTGACAACGTTTCGCTCACACAGGGGGCTTTATAATATTACAAACTCAACTGTTCGTGAGTTGATAAAGCTCACTGTTTGGGAGAAACGTTGTCAACAAAGTATCGCGTTGTACTGCATTTGTGTCTCATTTGGCCAACAGTGGTGTATTATTCTCTTTAAGCTTGTATGACTAGTACTTTACCATTAATTCTGTATTGCCAATACTTTCTTTATTAGTGTAATAAATAATTGAATTCCCTCACGTATTTGTATATTAATTTTACCAGTATCATTTCTTTGAATTATTCAGTGCTGATAAAATGTATTTAAGGTGGTGTAAAGTGCACTACCCGGAGACGATTGTTTACATAGGTCAGACAGCCCTGGAGGAGAGGAGTCTCACGGTATGCAATAAAAAGGTAGAAACAGGAAAATTGTTTAGCATGGGAATGTTCCAGAATGCGACGACAAAAATACTGTTAAATGCAAAAAAAAAAAAAGAAAATGAGCCGAATAAAGACGAGTAAAATACAAAAAGAGCCAAATGAAACGTAAAATATATAATGAGCCTAAAAAAAAAAAAACGTGTAAAATACAAAACGACCCGAATAATGCAAATGGGGCCAAATTAATGACACGTAACGTCGAAAATGGTCGAAATAAAAACGTATAAAATGCACGAATGAAGCAAATTAATGATGGGGACAAAATCAAGAGCGAACGAACATGGATAAAGTAAAAATAGCAAAAAATAGACGATTATCTCATATTTCGGCTTCAAACTGAGCGAAACGCTTGATGAAAAATCACATACATGAGCATAAAAAAAAAACACTCATCTAATCTCTTGAATAAAGCAGTGTTTCTACAGAAAGTAAAAAAAAAAAAAAAAAAAGGAAATTTCAATAATTACTGCTGGACTGTCAGACAAGAATGACCTTATCCACAAATTTAAAATTGCTCTAAGTAAAAAAAAAAATAATAAATAAATAAATGCCTACAAAAAGAATGATGAAAAAGCAGATGAAACTAAAAAATTTTGAAGGCTAAAAAGGTTAGGTTTATTCGTTTTGAAGAGAAGCCAGAGTTAAGGGAAAAAAAAAATGAGCAGTAGAGTAAAATAAAGATACAGCAGAGAGAAAGATTTGTATTTACACGACGTTTCTCCCTCAGTATTTCTTACAAAAAAAAACCTCGAGTTTGTGTGAAACGTTGTCTAATTAAGTCTGGCTCTGCTTCAGAGTTTTCATATTATTCTGTCTGCTGGAGATAAGTAATATGAGACAACGTAGATAAAAACAAGTCTGCTCACTTCAAGACGTTTATTGAGGAAACGTTTCGTTACGAGTGGCTTCTTTAGTCCACCAGTAGCGAAACGTTTCCTCATTAGATGTCTTGATGCGTGAATATGTGTTTTTATTATACTGTCAGTATCACCATACCTCCCCAGTTATACCTCCCAATTCATATCTACCCAGCCATACCTCCCCAGTCATACCTCCCAATTCATATCTACCCAGTCATACCTCCCCAGTCATACCTCCCCAGTCATACCTCCCCAGTCATACCTCCCAATTCATATCTACCCAGTCATACCTCCCCAGTCATACCTCCCAATTCATATCTACCCAGTCATACCTCCCCAGTCATACCTCCCCAGTCATACCTCCCCAGTCATACCTCCCAATTCATATCTTCCCAGTCATACCTCCCCAGTCATACCTCCCAATTCATATCTACCCAGTCATACCTCCCCAGTCATACCTCCCAATTCATATCTACCCAGTCATACCTCCCCAGTCATACCTCCCCAGTCATACCTCCCCAGTCATACCTCCCCAGTCATACCTCCCCAGTCATACCTCCCAATTCATATCTCCCCAGTCATACCTCCCCAGTCATACCTCCCAATTCATATCTCCCCAGTCATACCTCCCCAGTCATACCTCCCCAGTCATACCTCCCAATTCATATCTCCCCAGTCATACCTCCCCAGTCATACCTCCCAGTCATACCTTCCCAGTCATACCTCCCAATTCATGTCTCCCCAGTCATACCTCCCCAGTCATACCTCCCCAATCATACCTCCCCAGTCATACCTCCCCAGTCATTCCTCACCAGTCATACCTCCCCAGTCATACCTCCACAATCATTCTTTCCCAGTCATACCTCCCCATTCATACCTCAGCAGTCATACCTCCCCAGTCATACCTCCCCATTCATACCTCCCCAGTCATTCCTCACCAGTCATACCTCCCCAGTCATACCTCCCCAATCATACCTCCCCAGTCATACCTCCCCAGTCATTCCTCACCAGTCATACCTCCCCAGTCATACCTCCACAATCATTCTTTCCCAGTCATACCTCCCCATTCATACCTCAGCAGTCATACCTCCCCAGTCATACCTCCCCATTCATACCTCCCCAGTCATACCTCATAATTCATACCTCCCCAGTCACACCTCTCTAGTCATACCTTCCCAGTCATACCTCCCCAGTCATACCTCCCCAGTCATACCTCCCCAGCAATACCTCCCCAGTCATACCTCTCCAGTCATACCTCCCCAGTCATACCTCCCCAGTCATACTTTCCCAGTCATACCTCCCCAGTCATACCTTCCCAGTCATAACTCCGCAGTCATACCTCCCCATTCATACCTCCCCAGTCATACCTCATAATTCATACCTCATAATTCATACCTCCCCAGTCATACCTCCCCAGTCATACCTCCCCAGTCATAACTCCCCAGTCATTCGGTCCCAGTCATACCTCCCCAGTCATATCTCCCCAGTCATACCTCCAAAGTCATATCTCCCCAGTCATTCCTCCCCAGTCATATCTCCCCAGTCATACCTCCCCAGTCATACGAAGTACCGAACATGATGTTTCTAAAGAAATTCACCTCTGGTAAAGATTTTGAGTGTGAGGTCTCTCAAATTTTTAAATAAAATATCTACTACTGAATTAAAATAAAAAGAGAGAGAGAGAGAGAGAGAGAGAGAATAAAACTCCACGGAATTATTAAAAGACATTAATGAAAATAGAGACATCAGATGGTTTACCAGCTGGTGTTTTCCAGGACCGTGTGGATTATCTTCTGTAAGAGAGAAGGTTGCTCATAAAAAATAAAATTAGCCAATATTAAACCAATAATTAAAAAAATTGCTGGCTAATTGATACGACCTGGAAAATTAACAGGAAAAAATGGGATTAAGAACGTGATTTCAACTCATTTTTATAATACACCACGTGTTGAAAACTTAGGATTTAGGTCACATAAATGCATATATATATATATATATATATATATATATATATATATATATATATATATATATATATATATATATATATATATATATATATATATATATATATAGGCCGAACCTCTCAAAATTTAAACTTTTCAAAAAAATTATTTTATAGAAAGATTGATAATTTAATTTCATTGAAAATGATATGAAGATTTGTATTTTTGGACTAAAACTATCTTAGAAACATCACCTAACCTTTCTTTAACAAACGCAATTTTTTTAACTAAATTCTGCTATATATACCATAGGAAGCTGGAAGATAGGGAAGCTGTGATTTCATGTATTGGGCAAGGAGGAATAACATCTTATAGGAGTGAGGAAGAACCAGCTGTGAGTGTGGGGGAAGTTCGTGAGGCAGTGAGTAGAATGAAAGGGGGTAAAGCAGCTGGGATTGATGGGATAAAGATTGAAATGTTAAAGGCAGGTGGGGATATAGTTTTAGAGTTGTTAGTGTTTTTATTTAATAAATGGATGGAAGAGGGTAAGGTACCTAGGGACTGGCAGAAAGCATGCTTAGTTCCTTTGTATAAAGGCAAAGGGGACAAAAGAGAGTGTAAAAATTATAGGGGAATAAGTCTGTTGAGTATATATGGTAAAGTGTATGGTAGAGTTATTATTGAAAGAATTAAGAGTAAGACGGAGAGCAGGATAGTAGATGAACAAGGAGGCTTTAGGAATGGTAGGTGGTGTGTAGACCAAGTGTTTGCAGTGAAACATATAGGTGAACAATATTTAGATAAGGATAAAGAGGTGTTTGTGGCATTTATGGATTTGGAAAAGGCATATGATAGGGTGGATAGGGGGGCAATGTGGCAGATGTTGCAAATGTATGGAATAGGAGGAAGGTTATTGAAAGCGGTGTAAAGTTTTTACGAGGATAGTGAGGCTCAGGTTAGAGTATGTAGGCGAGAGGGAGATTATTTCCCAGTAAAAGTAGGCCTTAGACAGGGATGTGTGATGTCACCGTGATTGTTCAATATATTTATAAATGGAGTTGTAAGGGAAGTGAATGCTCAGGTGTTGGCAAGAGATGTGGGGTTAAAAGATAAAGAATTTAACACAAAGTGGGAGTTGTCACAGTTGCTCTTTGCTGATGACACTGTGCTTTTGGGGGATTCTGAAGAGAAGTTGCAGAGGTTGGTGGACGAGTTTGGTAGGGTATGTAATAGAAGGAAATTAAAAGTGTTAGGAGTGGATGTGTCAGCAGATGGGTATATGAAGGATGAGGTGAATCATAGAATTAACGAGGGGAAAAAGGTGAGTGGTGCACTGAGGAGCTTGTGGAGACAGAGAACTTTATCCATGAAAGCAAAGAGGGGAATGTATGAGAGTATAGTTATACCAACACTCTTGTATAGGTGTGAGACATGGGTTGTGAATGTTGTAACAAGGAGAAGGCTGGAGGCAGTGGCGATGTCATGTCTGAGGGCAATGTGTGGTGTGAATTAGGAGGAGGTGTGGGATTACCAAAACTATTATCCAGAGAGCTGAGGAGAGGTTATTGAGATGGTTTGGACATATAGAGAGGATGGAAAGAAATAGAATGACTTCGAGAGTGTATAAATCTGTAGTGGAGGGAAGGCGGGGTAGGGGTCGGCCTAGAAAAGGTTGGAGGGAGAGGGTAAAGGAGGTTTTGTGTGCGAGGGGCTTGGACTTCCAGCATGTTAGATAGGAGCGAATGGAGACAAATGGTTTTTAGGACTTTACGTGCTGTTGGAGTGTAGGCAAGGTAACATTTATGAAGGGATTCAGGGAAACCGGCAGGCCGGACTTGATTCCTGGAGATGGGAAGTACAGTGCCGGCACTCTGAAGGAGGGGTGTTAATGCTGCAGTTTTGTAGCTGTAGTGTAAGCACGCCTCTGGCAAGACAGTGATGGAGTGAATGATGATGAAAGTTTTTCTTTGTCGGGCCACCCTGCCTTGGTGGGAAACGGCCTATGTGTTAATAAAAAAAAATACTTTAAATCAATAATGTATATTTTTTTCGTTATGCTTTAATTGATTTTCGCTGATTTAAGGCAAAAAAAAATTTTCATTAGGCTCATTCGCCAGAGTGAACCCTTGCCAAATAGGCCAAACTCGGCAATTCTGTTTATGTGGCACGACACACATATATATAACGGGCTGTGTCATTATTATTGATATTATTATTATTTTTATTATTATTATTATTATTATTATTATTATTACTAATATTATTATTATTATTATTGTTGTTGTTGTTGTTATTATAATTGACATTATTTTTATTATTATTGTTATTATTTATTATTATTATTATTTTTATTATTATTGTTGTTATTATTATTATTATTATTATTATTATTATTATTATTATTATTATTATTATTATTATTATTATTATTATTATTATTATTATTATTATTATTATTATTATTGTTATTATTATTATTTTCGTATTACAAATATTAACACAGCGAAATAAGCTGATTGATTAACTTGAAAATTTTAAGAAATAAGAAAAAAGTGGAAACAATTGAAATGGAAGATTTACTGGAAAGAAATGAATATGAGAAAAGTTAGTTAGACTCAAGCTGGAAGATGTTAGACCCAAGCTGGAAGATGTTAGACCCAAGCTGGAAGATGTTAGACCCAAGCTGGAAGATGTTAGACCCAAGCTGGAAGATGTTAGATCCAAGCGGGAGGATGTAAGACCCAAGCAGGAAGATGTTAGACTCAAGCTGGAGGATGTTAGACTCAATCTGGAGGATGTTAGATTCAAGCTGGAGGATGTTAGACCCAAACTGGTGTATGTCAGACCCAAGTTGGTGTATGGTAGACCCCTAGTGGAAATGTAATGAACATAGGCTTGACTATGTTAGACATAACAATGGCGACAGACCTGAAAATAAGATAATATTTTTGCACTTAGTGATAAAAGCATCTTACGTGACACACTTGTAGAGACATGTTATAAACATGTTGTGAACATGTTGTGAATATGTTATGAACAGGTGTGAACAGTCAGCCATCCCCAAGCTGGTAAACTATAGCAACCACTTTGAAAAACGGCGTTTTTTATTTACAATAAATTCATGTACCTGTTCAGCTTGGTAGGACTGCACGTTGATGGTGGATGTTATTTGGCCTATATGGGTGGGTCCAAACGTTCCCCAGGGGAAATAAGTCACTTTGTCTGAGATTTTTGGGGGGTTATCATATGTAGTTTACACATATGTTACTAAGTATGACCATTGGACTTATGTGCACCTGTACGTAAATAAGCTTACTTACTATAGGGAACACTTAGTCAATAAAATTGAATTAATTTATGCAGATATTAGGCAGAGGTACAGTTGAAAGCATAACTATGTTAAATGTACAGAACACACCGACTGGGTATCTGATAGTGGGTAGTTTAATACCTGGAATCTACCTGGAGTGTGTTCCGAGGGTCAACGTCTCTGCATCCCGGTCCAAGACCTGGCCTCCTGGTGGATGTTTGGTCATTATTGTCATTCTCTTATAAGAACATAAGAAAGAAGAAACACTGTAGCAGGCCTACTGGCCCATGCGAGGCACGTCCAAGTATCCTAGTTGTTGGGGTAGTGGTAGTGTTGGTAGGTATGGAGGTGGTGTTGTGTAGTAGTATTTGTCATAAAAGTTACATACTTTGTATCATTTCATGGTCATAGATAAGCATCAGATATGGGATACTAAGGAAGATACCTTCTAGACGAATGGTGGTGTTTGCTGATAAACAGTTGATGTACCATAACTAAACACAGCTTCCATTCAAACACCATGTCCAAGAGCAAAAATATAGATAACATTGACCATCCAGGTCTTTCATCGGCCTAATCCCCATCTCAGATGGAATGGAAGCTGTACATAATATGCTTAATTAAAAGGCACAGCTAAACCACCAGCATGTCTTTCACAGTCTAAATGAAAAGATAGAATACGAAGGTACAGTTCCCTTGCAGGCAATATGATCAGTTTCAGTCAGCTTCGGTAACTCTCAAGAACATTCCAGCTGGAAAGGCTTCATATTCAGGGCACTGAAGCAGCCTTTGGTGCAAAACATGCACCATACATTCAGACTCAAATACAACAATACTAAACTGAAAGAGCTGAAAAGCTAATCCACAAGACATGGAGTGAAAGCAATTATTACCAGTTTCATGCAAACGTGCTAGATAACATTCACTTTTAACAAATAAAGAGATGACTACCCAAGAAGCTTCCGTTTATTTTGTGGGCAACCTGCTGGGACAGTTTCCATGAAACAGATCTACTAGGAAGACTCACTGCTGGGGACCTGGTCGTTTTTAAAGCAAAATGTCCCACAAAGTGTTTGCTCAGACTACATTCCTGCAAGAAAGATTCAGGCTGATACATTGAAGGAAACAGACAAGAAGTGAGAAGTATCAAGAGTTATCCATAAATGATATATAATACAGACAAGATGAAGAATTAGACACATGTGAAACATCTGGGTATCTTCATTTTTGTATATTATTTTACATTCTTCACATTATGTCCTTGTATTGTATTGATAAAGCCACTGGTTGGCGAAACATCTACAAATAAAGATACTCAGCATCCCTATTTTTCTTGTGATGGTGTCGATCAGAGAATAATTAATCAGTGCTGCAAGATCTGGAGGGCCACGCTCTGAGGACTCTAGTCACACTGCTAGTATTGTTGTTGTGCCACCTGCCACCAACAGCATCAAGAAGTTGTCCCAGTTGCTAGAGTGATATCATTAACCAGTGACATCGTTAAACAACATACTAAAGAAGAATATAGGTGGCTGGATCATGCAAAGAATGCTCTACGACAGAGCCAGCACATGGACAAACACTGACAAGATCCGAAAGAAACTTTGTGAGGTACATTGCGTAGCTGATTTTCCTAACGAAGGCGGCTCTGGAGAGCATGTGAAGAAGGCAGCCTACCAGGGAGACAATGTGTATGGTCAAGCACTGATGTCAGCACCTGAACTGCCTCCCTCAACCAGCTGGGGCTGGACCAAGAGTGATGAGGGACTAGACGAGCCATACTGAACGAGGTCACCAGAGGCAGCAAACACTTCTTATGAGCACGTGTCAAACAGATGCAAAAAGGCCTATTTAAAATGTCGTAAGTGTATAAAAAAGGCTGGACTTTAATGCAATGCACAGCTGTGTGTGACTGTGAAGAAAAGTGCTCACACAATTTATTTTGTGGCTACTGAACTGTGATCAGACAACTGTGACGACTGATTTGAAAAATGCTGTTTGACAGTAAAAAAAAAATAAGTTTTGGTTGATGGTGCTTTATTATTGAATAATTTCGGTTTCTATGCTTCCATAAATGCTTTGAGGACATATTCAACATGTAACATAAATTCAATTACCAGTAAGATAGCAGGTACCTAACCACCCGACAATTTCCTGCAGTTTTAGGTTGTAAAAATAAATCGATATCACAAGAGTGTAACCACAGATGGTGAGCCTGGTTGATCTCATAGGTTACATCAAGGGTAAATTACGCTTAATTAATGATGTTTAACGTTTTCAGTGAAGCTATTTTACATACGAATAGCTTCTTCGTAATGTCAACTCTGCCAGCCTGAAGACACCTTGGTCCTCCGCACTTGGCGGTTCTGACAACGAACTGTATTTCCAGGCCGTCATTTGGAAAATGGCCACCGAGGACGTAATGAACTAAATTAATCGTAACTTGCTGAATTTGTTTTGAATACGTTGGTCTAAATGTGTGCTAAATTTGGTACTACTTACATCACATGATGCACAGATCTGCATAATGCATACGATTGCTTTGCCACCTCGCTATAAACTGGAGGGTGTTAGACATAAATCTTAGTATGTTAGGAATGAATCTTAGTACGTTAGATATAAATCTTAGTACGTTAGATATAAATCTTATTATGCTACACATAAATCTTGGTAAGTTAGTCATTAATCTTAGAATGTTAGACATAACTCTTATTATGTTAGACATAAATCTTAGTATAATATACTTTTAACCTAAAAAAGAAGGAACACTGCAGCAGGCCTACTTGCACATGCGAGGTGTGTCCAAGTCTCATACCGGCTTAAGCCAATGACCCTACCTAGTCAGGTCAGGTCACATCCACTTAAGGAAGGAGCACGGCATCACACCTAGTAGCACAAGCTAGTCAGGTCTAACTCACACCCACCCAAACTCACTCATGTATTTATCTAACCTATTTTTAAAACTACACAACGTTTTAGCTTTTATAACTGTACTCGGAAGTTTGTTCCACTCACCCACAACTCTATTACCAAACCAGTGTTTTTGTATATCCTTCCTGAATCTGAGACATAAATCTTATTATGCTATACATAAATCTTGGTACGTTAGACATAAATCTTAGTAAGTTAGACCTAAATCTGAGTATTAGACATAAATCTGAGTAGTAGGCGTAAATCTGAGTATGTTAGACATAAATTTAAGTATGTTAGACGAATATTAGTATGACATAAATCCTAATAAGTTAGATATAAATCTTAGTAAGTTAGACAAATCTTAGCATGTTAGACGCAAATCTTAGTATGTTGGACACAATTCTTATTATGCAAGGCATAAATCTTAGTAAGTTAGACATAAATCCTATTATGTTAGACATAAATCTTAGTAAGTTAGACAAAATATTAGAATGTTAGATATAAATCTTAGTATATTAGACAAATCTTAGTATGTTAGACATAAATCTTAGTTAAACATGAATCCTAGAATGTTAGACATAAATCTTAGTAAGTTAGACATAAATCCTAGAATGTTAGACATAAATTTTAGTAAGTTAGACATAAGTTCTAGTAAGTTAGACATAAATCCTAGTATGCTGGACATAAATCCTAGTATGTTGGGGAGAATTCTTAGTAAGTTAGACATAAATCTTAGTATGTTAGAGAAAAATCCGAGAACGTTAGACAAAAAACATGAGTGGATAACTAACTATTACTGAGCAATGACATGGGTTATGAACAGGGCCGCGGGGACGTTGACCCCCGAAGCCCTCTCCAGGTATACTCCAGGTATACTCCAGGTATACTTGTCAATGCTCAGTAATAACCCACAGCATCATCAGCGTCTGCTGATCCCAGAAGGGGATTGAAATATACAGACCAATTAATCTTCTGAGTTTCTGCCTCCACGTGGGTTATTCTTCAGCATAAACATGAGTAGGTTTAACATAAATCCGAGTAGGTTTAACATAAATCCGAGTAGGTTTAACATAAATCCGAGAAAGTTAGACATAACTCTCTGAGCTATATCTGATCATTGTTTTTAACAATAATTTAAAACAATGATCAAAGACAAGCGAAGTAGAGGACTCCAGAGACAAGAAATTTGAGAAGTGAAGAAATAATGATGATACAAACTTAAATAAAGCTTTATGAAGACGAATTAATCAAGCTCTACCCAGCGCGAAACCGGACGATAAAGCTCTACACAGAGCGAAATATAATGCACAAATGAAGGTTCGTTGCGTAAAAATTGTGTTTCAACGATACAGGTGGGCAAGACCTTCCATCATACAGGTGGGCAAGACCTTCCATCATACAGGTGGGCAAGACCTTCCATCATGCAGGTGGGCAAGACCTCTCATCATACAGGTGGTCAAGACTTTCCATCACACAGGTGGGGAAGACCTTCCATCATACAGGTGGGCAAGAGCTTCCATCATACAGGTGGGCAAGAGCTTCCATCACACAGGTGGGGAAGACCTTCCATCATACAGGTGGGCAAGAGCTTCTATCATACAGGTGGGCAAGACCTTCCATCAAACAGGTGGGCAAGACCTTCCATCAAACAGGTGGGCAAGACCTTCCATCAAACAGGTGGGCAAGACCTTCCATCAAACAGGTGGGCGGTAATAAAGTAATAAAAACAGTGATGGGATTATTTCTCCACCGACAGAGTTAACGATCAGGAGAATAATTTCCAGGAAAATAATCTCCTGTAGAATAATCTCCTGTAGAATAATCTCCTGTAGAATAATCTCCTGTAGAATAATCTCCTATAAAATAATCTCCTGTAGAATAATCTCCTGTAGAATATCTCCTGTAGAATATCTCATGAAGAATAATCTCCTGTAGAATATCTCCTGTAGAATAATCTCCTGTAGAATGTTAACTGTAAAATAATCTCCTGTAGAATATTTCCTGTACAATATCTCCTGTACAATATCTCCTGTACAATATCTCCTGTAGAATATCTGTAGAATAATATCCTGTAGAATAATCTCCTGTAGAATAATCTCCTGCAGAATATCTCCTGTAGAATAATCTCCTGCAGAATAATCTTCTATAGAATAATCTCCTGTAGAATAATCTCCTGTAGAATATTTCCTGTAGAATAATCTCCTACAGAATAATCTCCTGTACAATAATCTCCTGTAGAATAATCTCCTGTAGAATATCTCCTGTAGAATATCTGCAGAATAATCTCCTGTAGAATAATCTAGTGTAGAATATCTCCTGTAGAATATCTGCAGAATAATCTCCTGTAGAATAATCTCCTGTAGAATATCTCCTGTAGAATATCTGCAGAATAATCTCCTGTAGAATATCTCCTGTAGAATAATCTTCTGTAGAATATCTCCTGTGGAATAATCTCCTGAAGAAAATCTCCTGTAGGATAATCTCCTGTATTATAATCTCCTGTAGAATATATCCTGTAGAATAATCTCCTGTAGGATAATCTCCTGTAGGATAATCTCCTGTATAACAATCTCCTGTAGAATAATCTCCTGAAGGATAATCTCCTGTAGGATAATCTCCTGTAGGATAATCTCCTGTAAAATAATCTCCTGGAGAAAGTTGTAGGTGCCCAAAAAATTGCCAATTTGAAAAAAAAAAAAACGTAAAAGACCACAACTAGGTGAGTACACACACACGCACACACACACACACACACACACACACACACACACACAGGGACGGGAAATCCTGTGTCACAAACCTACTGGAGTTCTATGACAGGGTGACAGCAGTAAGACAAGAGAGAGAGGGGTGGGTAGATTGCATATTCTTGGACTGTAAGAAGGCGTTTGACACAGTCCCACACAAGAGATTAGTGCAGAAGCTGGAGGACCAGGCAGGGATAACAGGGAAGGCACTACAATGGATCAGAGAATACCTGTCAGGAAGACAGCAGCGAGTCATGGTCCGTGGCGAGGTGTCAGAGTGGGCGCCGGTGACGAGTGGGGTTCCACAGGGGTCAGTCCTAGGACCGGTGCTGTTTCTGGTGTTTGTGAACGACATGACGGAAAGAATAGACTCCAAAGTGTCCCTGTTTGCAGATGATGTGAAGTTGATGAGAAGAATTCAATCGGAAGAGGACCAGGCAGAACTACAAAGGGATCTGGACAGGCTGCAAGCCTGGTCCAGCAATTGGCTCCTGGAGTTCAACCCAACCAAGTGCAAAGTCATGAAGATTGGGAAGGGCAAAGAAGACCGCAGACGGAGTACAGTCTAGGGGCCAGAGACTACAAACCTCAATCAAGGAAAAGATCTTGGGGTGAGTATAACACCAGGCACATCTCCTGAGGCGCACATCAACCAAATAACTGCTGCAGCATACGGGCGCCTACCAAACCTAAGAACAGCATTCCGACATCTTAATAAAGAATCGTTCAGGACCCTGTACACTGTGTACGTTAGGCCTATACTGGAGTATGCAGCACCAGTTTGGAACCCACATTTATCCAAGCACGTAAAGAAGCTAGAGAAAGTGCAAAGGTTTGCAACAAGACTAGTCCCGGAGCTAAGGGGTATGTCCTACGAGGAGAGGTTAAGGGAAATCGACCTGACGACACTGGAGGACAGGAGAGATAGGGGGGACATGATAACGACATATTAAATACTGAGAGGAATTGACAAGGTTGACAGAGACAGAATGTTCCAAAGATGGGACACAGCAACAAGGGGACACAGTTGGAAGTTGAAGACTCAGATGAATCACAGGGATGTTAGGAAGTATTTCTTCAGTCACAGAGTAGTCGGGAAGTGGAATAGCTTGGGAAGCGATGTAGTGGAGGCAGGTTCCATACACAGCTTTAAGAAGAGGTATGATAAAGCTCATGGCGCAGGGAGAGTGACCCAGTAGCGGCCAGTGAAGAGGCGGGGCCAGGAGCTATGTCTCGACCCCTGCAACCACAACTAGGTGAGTACAACTAGGTGAGTACACACACACACACACACACACACACACACACACACATACCGGAGTATGCAGCACCAGTTTGGAACCCTCACCTGGTCAAGCAGGTCAAGAAATTAGAGAAAATGCAAAGGTTTGCAACAAGGCTAGTTCCAGAGCTAAGGGAAATATCCTACGAAGAAAGAAAGGTTAAGGGAAATAGGCCTGACGACACTGGAGGACAGGAGGGTTAGGGAATACATGATAACGACATATAAAATACTGCGAGGAATAGATAAGGTGAACAGAGACAGGATGTTCCAGACAGGGGACACAGAAACAAGGGGTCACAATTGGAAGTTGAAGACTCAGATGATTCAGGGGGATATTAAGAAGTATTTCTTCAGTCACAGAGTTGTTTTAAGATCTTGGAATAGTCTGGAAAGTGATGTAGTGGAGGCAGGAACCATACACAGCTTTAAGACGAGGTATGATAAAGTTCATTGAACAGGGAGAGAGAGAACCTAGTAGCGGTCAGTGAAGAGGCGAAGCCAGGAGCTGAGTCTCGACCTCTGCAACCACAAATTGGTGAGTACACACTCACACACACACTCACACACACACACACACACACACACACACACACACACACACACACACACACACACTCACACATACACCGTACATATTGGACGTGTAGACCTAAAATGTGAGAGACACACAGTAAACCAGCAGGTTTGCGACCAGAGAGTACATGGGAGACCAACAGGTCTGGGACCAGAGGGTACATGGTAGACCAGCAGGTCTGGGTCCAGAGGGTACATGGTAGACCAGCAGGTTTGTAACCAGAGGGTACATGGTAGACCAGCAGGTCTGAGACCATAGGGTACGTGGTAGACCAGCAGGTCTGGGACCAGATTGTACATGGTAGATTAGCAGGTCTGGGACCACAGGGTACATGATAAACCAGCAGATCAGGGACCAGAGGGTACATGGTAGCCAAGCAGGTCTGAGACCAGAGGGGTTCATGGTAAACAGGGAACGCCTAGTAAGGGATTTCAAGGCAGCTGCTAAGGAAAGGTTACTGTCAAGGTCACCTTCAGGATGCTGAGCTGCTGGGGAGTGATGGAGAGAGTGATGGGGGAGAGGGTCGCAGGGAGTGAGGGAGGACTGCAGGGAGTGAGGAAGGATTGCAGGGAGTGAGCAAGGATTGCAAGGGGATGAGGGAGGACTGGAAGAAATGAAGGATTACAAGGAGTGAGGGAGGTTTGCAGATAGAGAGTGAGGATCACTGATAGTGAATGATGGTGGCAGATAGTGAAGGATGGTTGCATTTAGTTAAGAATGGATTCAGATAGTGAACGATGGGTGCAGATAGTGAATGATGCACCCAGATAATGAAGAATGGTTGTAGACAGTGAATGAATGATGCAGATAGTGAAGGATGGTTGCAGATAGTGAAGGATGGTTGCAGATAGTCAAAGATGGATATAGATAGTGGAGGATGGTTGCAGATGGTGAAAGATGGATACAGATAATGAAAGATGGTTGCAGATAGTGAAGGAAGGTTGCGGATAGTTAAGGATGGTTGCACATAGTAAAGAATGGTTGCAGATAGTGAAGAACAGTTGCAGATAGTGAAGATGAGTTGCAGATACTGAAGGAGGGTGTCAGATAGTGAGGGAGGGTTGCAGATAGTGAAGGAGGGATGCAGATAGTGAAGAAGGGTTGCAGATAGTGAAGAAGGGTTGCAGATAGTGAAGGAGGGATGCAGATAGTGAAGGAGGGTTGCAGATAGTGAAGGAGAGTTGCAGATAGAGAGAGAGAGTTGGTTGCAGATAGTGAAAAAGGGTTGCAGATAGTGAAGGAGGGTTGCAGATTGTGAGAAAGGGTTGCAGATAGTGAAGGAGGGTTGCAGATTGTGAGGGAGGACTGCACAGATAGTGAGGGAGGATTGCAGATAGTGAAGGAGGGTTGCAGATAGTGAGGGAGGGTTGCACAGGTAGTGAGGGAGGATTGCAGATAGTGAAGGAGGGTTGCAGATAGTGAGGGAGGGTTGCAGATAGTGAAGGAGGGTTGCAGATAGTGAGGGAGGGTTGCAGACAGTGAGGGAGGGTTGCAGATAGTGAGGGAGGGTTGCAGATAGTGAAGGAGGGTTGCACAGATAGTGAAGGAGAGTTGCACAGATAGTGAAGGAGGGTTGCAGATAGTGAAGGAGGGTTGCAGATAGTGAAGGAGGGTTGCAGATAGTGAAGGAGGGTTGCAGATAGTGAATGAGGGATGCAGATAGTAAAGGAGGGATGTACATAGTGAAGAATTGATGCAGATAGTGAAGGAGGGTTGCAGATAGTGAAGGAGGTATGCAGATAGTGAAGGAGGGTTGCAGATAGTGAAGGAGGGTTGCAGATAGTGAAGGAGGGATGCAGATAATGAAGAATGGATGCAGATAGTAAGGGAGGATTGCAGATAGGGAGGGAGGGTTGCAGATAGTGAAGGAGGGTTGCAGATAGTGAAGGAGGGATGTAGATAGTGAAGGAGGGGTGCAGATAGTGAAGAATTGATGCAGATAGTGAAGGAGGGATGCAAATAGTGAAGAATTGATGCAGATAGTGAATAATTGATGCAGATAGTGAATAATTGATGCAGATAGTGAAGGAGGGATGCAGATACTGAAGGAGGGATGCAGATAGTGAAGGAGGGTTGCAGATAGTGAAGGAGGGTTGCAGATATTGAAGAATTGATGCAGATAGTGAAGGAGGGATGCAGATAGTAAAGGAGGGATGCAGATAGAGAAGGAGGGTTGCAGATAGTGAAGGAGGGTTGCAGATAATGAAGGGGAGTTGGAGATAGTGAAGGAGGTATGTAGATAGAGATGAAGGGTTGCAGATAGTGAGGGAGGATTGCTGATAGTGAAGGAGGGTTGCAGATAGTGAAGGAGAGTTGCTGAGAGTGAGGGAGGGTTGCAGATATTGAAGGAGGATTGCATATAGTGAGGGAGTGTTGCAGATAGTGAGGAAGGGATGCAGATAGTGAAGGAGGGTTGCATATAGTGAAGGAGAGTTGCTAAGAGTGAGGGAGGGTTGCAGATAGTGAGGGAGGGGAGTGATGATAATGAATGAGGAAGAGAGAGATGATGATAATGAGTCGGAGAGAGGAGATGATAATGAGCGGTGGAGAGGAGATGATAATGAGTGAGGGAGAGGATATGATGAGTGGGGAGAGATGATAATGAGTGAGTGAGGGAGAGGAGATGATGATAATGAGTGTGGGAGAGGAGATCATAATAATGAGTGGGGGAGAGATGATAATGAATGAGGGAGAGGAGATGATGATGAGTGGGGGAGAGATGATAGTGAGTGAGGGAGAGGAGATGATTACGAGTGAGGAGAGATGATAATGAGTGAAGGACAGAAGGGTGAGTAATGGAGAGAAGGGTGAGGAAGATGATAATGAGTAAGGGAGAGAAGGGTGAGGAAGATGATAATGAATGAGGGAGAGAAGGGTGAGGAAGATGATGATAATGAGAGGCGGCGGAAGAGGAGGATGGGGAAGAATAGGAGGAGGAGAAAAAGAAGAAGACCAACAACAACAAACACAATAACAACAAAAACCACACCAACAACAAAAGCCACAACAACAATCACCGCAGATAAACTAGGAGACAGTGTCATGAGATACACCAGACATGATTACAAGTTTGGGAAAGGCAGTTATGTCCCGGTAATACGTAAGCAAATTGCTTAGTGTTGTTTCACCTGGATTATATTACACCACACAAGTAATTACAATTTAACAATAAATTCCTGGATCAGAAGTGAACACTTTTGGATAAACCGAAATTTTGTGGAAAGTATTCCTTATTGACGTGTAAATGGAAGTACAAAGACAAGATTATGAGTATTTACGTATGTATGTATATATGTATATATATATATATATATATATATATATATATATATATATATATATATATATATATATATATATATGTCGTGCCGATTAAGTAAAACTGGTCAATTAGCAAGAACTTATCTAAAATTAAGTCCTTTCAAAAATTTTCTCTTATACGTTTAAAGATATATTTTTTCATTTATGTTAATGTAAGAATTTATAATTTTGTACCAAGAGAAACTTTGAAAACCTACCTAACCTTATTACAACAAGCGCAATTTAATTTAGCCTAACCCAGCTAAATATATTTTAGATACGTTAACATTAATTTAATAATAAACAAACAAATATATTCACGAATTGAAATCAATATTTTTTCGTAGTTCTAGAATGATTTTATGCATATATTATTCATACTAATATATTTTATTTCTTATATCAATATTGCTATTTAGCTAAAATGCAAGTTTTACTATGTATTGCATAAATTTATACGTGTATTATATTATTACATGAAATACTTAAAATTTACATTATGTTTTTTTTAGAGTGTTAATATAAGTGTTTGTGTTAGCAACACAGCAAGTGCTGGAGTAGTGCCCAGGATCTCACAATATCCAAAATTAGCTGGATTTTTTGGAAATAAAAATATTGGTAGTAAAGAATCCTTTCAATGTAACGTTTCTCCCAAGGCTGGTCCGTGATGAAGGGATTTTTCAGCTATTATTGTCTATTCCCACCTGTTAATTCCATTTACTATTATTATTATTATTATTATTATTATTATTATTATTATTATTATTATTATTATTATTATTATTATTATTATTATTATTATTATTATTATTATTATTATTATTATTATTATTGTTGTTCTTCTTCTTTTTTGTTGCATTTATAGGAAAGCCCCTAGGGTGAATGAGAGGTAGATTATGTTTGATGCAAGGAAGTGGAAAAGTAGTTTCAACTCCATGGATCAAGAGTCCTTGAAGGGAAAGTAGGGTGGAGAAGTATAGGAATCAAAGATTGTGTAATTATCCTCGGATTAAACCCTCCTGTTTTAATCCGAGGATTAAAACATGAAACTTCGTTTCCTGGGATCGAGAGCCTTTCACTATAATAAATTAAGGCCCTCCCACCCCACGATCTTGAAGGAGAGAGTAATGATTGTCTTGACAGGAACGATCAGTAGACTTACTGCAGAGCTTTGATACTGTTAATGCGTAGAATACCTTCAGTCCGTCACCGTGAGTAGGAGGTGGTCAGTCCCTCAGGAGGTGGTCAGTCCCTCAGGAGGTGGTCAGTCCCTCAGGAGGTGGTCAGTCCCTCAAGCCTTGAGAGACTAACCACCTCTTACCAAGGATGACAGACTGGTCACCTGATTACTGTTCTCAAGAATGCCATCCAAAGGGTATATAGACCAACTAATGGTCTATACGATACTAATGATCTCACACTGCATATCAAAGTGATTGAAAAATCAAATTAATAAAGATGATGAAAATGACAAACACAAAAGGAGCTGGTTGTCTGCAGTGAATGGGATAGGCTGAGCTTATGGGCACAGCGAGAACGATGGTTGAGTACTTAGAATGAAGAAGAAGAGCTAGGAATGACTGCTTAGAGACTTTGAGGCAAAAGGCAACACAAGAATGAGTGTTGTGAAGTTCTAGACGAGAAAGATCCGATTCATAGGCACATATGATGGGACAAAACATTACAAAAAATAGTTAATAAGAATCAAGAAGGAGAGAGAGAACTGACGCAGCATGAAAAAATGTCTTGACTGAAGTATCAAGGAAGATACCAAGAAAATGTTAAGAAAGGAACGAGCAGAAGAAAATGGAGGAAATTAACATTACAAATGAGACAATTAATGCCTTCTTAAATTAATTAGATACAACATAACATTGGGACCAAGTAATATATCACCTGGATCTCGAGAGAAATCGCAGATGAAGTGTGTACTCACCTATTTGTACTCATCTATTTGTACTCATCTATTTTTACTTACCAATTTGGACTCATTGTCTAAACTTACCTGCTGGCTCAATCTCTTCACTGCTAGCAAACAATCACATAATTTCTACAAATGGGAT
This sequence comes from Cherax destructor, assembly GCA_009830355.1. Taxonomy (NCBI): domain Eukaryota; kingdom Metazoa; phylum Arthropoda; class Malacostraca; order Decapoda; family Parastacidae; genus Cherax; species Cherax destructor. Next base: position 140,500 of record WNWK01001391.1, read on the forward strand.
TCCAGTATACAAATTGACAGGCATTTTGACTAAAATAACAGAAAACATTAAAATGAGAAAAGTCGAACAGGTAGAAATATATTTCTAAGAGACATCCAGCAGTGATTTTGGACTCGCAAATCCGGTCATTTGAAAGCCATTGAGTTCAACAGAAACTTAAATACAGTAAAAACAGGGAGGAGCATACTGTATTTTATCTAGACTTTAAGAAAACATTCGACTCAAGACTACACTGGAGGCCGATCTAAAAACTGGAGGAATAGGCAGGAATAAGAGGGAAGACGCTGAAGTGGATACATCTATACCTGAAGAATGGTAGGTAGGTAGGTGATAGTAAGAGAGGAAATTATCGAAGTGGACACCCGTCACAATTGGGTTTCCTAAAATGTGATTTATTCTAAGTGAATTAAAAGTAATGAGAAAGAGGGAATGGAAGAGAAGCCCGGAAACGGAAAATTATCAGGGAGGAGTGGCATTACAGGAATTTTACAAAGAGATGGGAGTATGCATTATACTCGACATATCATCAGAATCTCATGATAACCATATGACTTCAGCAGCAAGTGTAATTCAAGGTAACGTAAGAACACATTTCAGGAATTTTAAAATTGACGCATTTGGGTCTTTATACACAATGTACAGAAGAGCCATAGTGGGAGGAGAAGAGACAGAGTAGGGAAGAAAATGCAAGATTACAATACTAGTGAAACATTGCAAATTACAGAAAGGAATAATCGAAACGCAAATAATGAAGAATTTGTAGTGACAGGAAAAACTCCCGACGGTAATTGAGTACAACCGTTTAACACAACGTTGGAGAGAGAAAAAAAAAACTAACAAGATAAATGAAGCCTATAATTTGGAGATATAATATATTAATGAAATGTGATTTAAAAACCGTAAGTCAATATTAAACCAAATATATACTTGAACAGGAGCAGAAATTTTCATTCCTAACTTTCAAAACCCATTAGGAAAGAGCGAGCGTATCGTACCGGAAACAACATACGATCTTATAAATGACACGGGAAAGGTGAGTTCAAACAGGAAACATTATATTATGTCAAGAAAATATGATCATATAAATCAACATTTTAAAAGAACAAAAGAAAATCAAACATTAAGAGCTTCAGAAATAAGAGGATAATACAAGGGGTTCTGCAACATATTTGAACATTAAATTAAGCCGGTCACTCCATAAGGAAAACATTAAAGAACGGCTTAATGGAAGGTGCTGGAGAGCTATTAGAAAGGAAGATAAGATTTAGAACCACTGTAAGAAGCGTGTCCACACACTGGCTTAACGGAGATTCAAATAAGTCCGAAATGAACACACAAATAAATGCAAATGGAGGAAGAAGGAGACTTTTGATTCGAAATGGCAGACAATAGCAAGACAGATCCAAATATTTTTGTTCATGTTTGTAAAAGGTATACTAAATGTGGAAGCCAAAATATAAATGATTTTGAACAAAAACACAGTCGTTGAGTCGAAAAAGTTTTAGAACCTGACACATTTTCCACTTCTTAACGTATATTTACAATCGAGAATAATTTAAATTGAACAGATAAGAATTCCAACCAACTAACTGAACTGGAGGATCTTCAAAACACAAAGAGGAAGTTCAGAAAATGACAAGAAAGAAAGAACACTAGAAACAGACGAGACACTAGAAGCTATAGAGAAAAATATGAAGATTTAGAGTTATTTCATGATCTCATTGCTAGAAGGCACAATGGCGGACAAATAGACAGTGGTGCACATTGAGCTAATATATAAAAAAAAAGGTGACGAGGAACTCCCTCTGAAATATAGGCCATTTTTGCTGATAAACTTTGTTATTTAAGTTCTGGAAAAGGAAATTAGAGGAGAAAATGATAAAACACTTGAAGAAGAAAAACTTGACAACTGAGAAACTATTCGGATATCGATCAGCAAATTCTCGTACATCAAATCTATTAGTTACAAATACAACCATAAAATTACTAAAAATATTGAGAGGCTGATTGTATTTGCTTAAATTCTAGGAAAGCTTTTTATTGATCTTACCGTGATAAAAACTACACTGGAAACTGCAACACACAGGAGGAAAGGAAACTAATACATTAGCCGAGAAATTTTTTTATCAGAAAAAAAATGTGAAGTGATAAGAGAAAAAATCTCTCCATTGGGAAACATCACCAGCGGGATGCCATATGGGTCGGTGCTTGGCCCATTATTGTTTAAAATAGATGACTTGTCAGAAAAATAAAACAAATGTATATTTTTTGGGGCAAATAACGAAAAGATCGAATGCAAAATTGATAATAAAAAGTTATCTAAATCCTCACAAGAATGCAGCAATTAATTTGTCAAAACTGAGAGTAAATGAACGATGGAGTTTTAAACAAGCAATAGAAATATGATAGTATTCCGGTGTGAGTTTCTGGAGTTTTCCGATTGTGTGACAAAATATTGATGGTATCAGATAGAAAAAGGATACAGGATTTATTATTAACAAACGATTATCAACATGTAATCGTGTAAATGATATGTGAGAAGCACATATGAGAAGCACATGTGAGAAGCACATGTGAGAAGCACATGTGGTACATTGGCAAACTGTGAAAGAGTTCTTAAATATATGGAAAATGAAATGCTAATGAAGCCTAAATAACACGCTGGCCGTCTTCCACCTCTAATTAGCTGATAATAGCAAAATTTTGTGAAATAATAAGGAATATTAGAGCCTTCAACATAGAGAACAAGATAACATGGTTGTAAATAAAGATCAACGAAGAAGAAATTATACTAGAACTTTTTTTACAGAGTGGTTCACTAATGGAGACGATTTAAACAGAAAGCATTAATTGTTACAATCTTCGAAATTAAAAAAAAATAAATTAACGTGATAAACTAATCACCTAATTCGTGAAACCATGAGTGTATTTTAGCTCGTTTAGCTATTAATGCATACAAGCATACAGGCACACATGCACATATCGATATGACTGCGAAAATAAATGTAATCTAGTCTGTATATGAAAGATGTGACAGCAGAGGAACAATAACTACAAAACGAAATATAAATATTATAGTGACAAAATGAGAAGTCATAGGAGTGTTTACATTGGTGGTAAGATACAGAAAGTTCGATGTTTTCGACCTTACCTATTTTACTCTAGCTAGGGGAAAGTTTGGAGCATGTGTATGTGGTGCCCCAGCATCTAAAAGAGAAATTAGAAATCAAATTTTAGTTAAAAGGTTTAAAAAAACAAAAATTGATCTCACAGGAGTTGTAGCAAATAATACTACAACAATAGCACAAAAAAAATTATACAATAAATCAAAGTACAAAAAATTACGAAGAAGACAAAGTTTTAAAGGAAAGGATTATTTTTCTTTAAGCAATTCAAAAGATCTAAATTCACGTGCAGAATTAGACGATGGAAATGAGTAGACAGAAATCAAGGACAAAAATCATATGTAAACAAAAGGAAAGTAAGAGGATAAGAAAAATATATAATATATAGAAATATAGTTTGATTAATTTCACTAAGCTAAGAAATTTTATGTTCAAAATTTCCTGAAACTAAATGAAAGAAAATGTATTAGATGTGTAAGTATTTGAGAGAAGTTACTCATGACAGAAAAAGGACAGAATCGAGAGAAGGGATGGAGGAAGAATAATACTGTTAAACGAAAAAAAAAGGAATAAGAATTATAATAATTAAAATCAAGAAAACAAAACAAACATTGAAATTTTACTGGCTATCAGTTTACATGGTATATATAAATTTGAATGTAACGCTAGGATTTAACGATCATATGCATACAATTTAACATAAATGTAGAACTACTTAATGCACTGAAATGATTGCTGTTGAAACTTGACCATGAAAAGAATTAGAAAGTGGATTGAATGGCCCTAAGAATTTGATTGAATAACCAAAGAAATATTTTAGATAAATATAACCCAAAGAAAAAGACTGGAAGCTAAAAAAAATATTGAATAGCATAAAAAATACAGTAGATGGCAAAAAAACTAGCTTTTACAGCCCAAAGCATTAGATTGCAATGCCTGTATTGCTGGAAGTGTAAATATGGTCAACTGAATATCCCTCTGAGATATTTCTTTTATAATTAATATATCAAAGGAGCAATTCAAGTGAGAGAAGACAACACAACATCAATACTGCATCTAGAATTTACTAGAGAATAAATTCTCTGAAATAATTTGTTAATTTCTCTTGATAAAAAATTTAATTTGAATGACTAAATCACAAAAAAGTATCATATATAATTAGTAAATAATATTTTGATAGTTATTAAATAAAGTAAGATACTACAAGGTATCACTGTAAACAAAATATATGAGCTATTAAACAACATTTACGAATTTTTTTTTAACAAATTTCATTGCAAAAACAAAAAACAAAGGTTCAACGTCAACAACAGTGAAAAAATAATGAAAATAAAAGAAATTGAATCCAATCAAGAAAGCACTTTGAAACTATAACTTAGCTGGGATTCAAACAAGTTAGAAAGAAAAATACCAAAATATTGAGAGACAAAAATTATTCTTCAAAAGGGACTAAAAGTTTAAAATCTTTGAATAAAGCCTTTGGAGAAAAGTTGATAAAACAAAAGGAGAGCAGAACTCTGCTAACTATCAGTAGGTATCTTCAGATCAAAAAATCATATGTATGCAGTTTTAGAGTATTACGAAGATGACGTCACAGAAATTACACAGGAATATATTGAAAGACAACATTTAATTGCGTTTTGTGTCAAAGCTTTCGAAAGAGTTTCAAGTAAGTACTCAAAAGTTTAAAATATTAAAGGGAATAAGGATCAGTATTTATTCGGATCATATATATATATATATATATATATATATATATATATATATATATATATATATATATATATATATATGTCGTGCCGATTAACACTCAAAAAAAACACTAATGTAAATTTGAAGTATTTCATGTAATACATATAGCAACGCACGTCAACCCAAAATTTATGCAATACATAAAATGTATATAATGCAATAGCAAATTTCAAGCAATATATATATATATATATATATATATATATATATATATATATATATATATATATATATATATATATATGTCGTGCCGATTAGGTAAAACTGGCCAATTAGCAAGAACTCATCTAAAATTAAGTCCTTTCTAAAATTTTCTCTTATACGTTTAAAGATATATTTTTTCATTTATGTTAATGTAAAATTTATAATTTTGTACCAAGAGAAACTTTGAAACCTACCTAACCTTATTACAACAACGCAATTTAATTTAGCTTAACCCAACTAAATATAATTTTAGATACGTTAACATTAATTTAATAATAAAGAACACAATGAAATATATTTTTTGTTATGTTCAGAATGATTTTGGCGAAATTATTGCATACACAAATTTTCACTTGTCGTATATGGCAAGTGAGCGTTAGTTATTTGCCAAAATCCAAGTTTTACCTAATCGGCACGACATATATATATATATATATATATATATATATATATATATATATATATATATATATATATATATATATATATATATATATATATATATATATATTTGCCAGAATAAATATATATCTATAAATGTGAGGGGATGATGAATACACAACTAACCAGAAGAGGAAATTAAAATACACAAACGTTAGGTAGATTGAGTTAGAGTACTAAAAACTAAATAGATAGCGGTCAATGACATATATATTAGACATGAAGAACATCATCCAGAGGACTTGAAGACTACACATCAGTGTGATTATATCTTAACATCACCTGGACAAAAAAGTTGTCTGCAGTTGTAAAAAGAAAATTATCCATGGAATACTACATGAATTTAGTAGTAAGAAACTTAAGCAACATATGGCAATCTTCTACGGCCCTATGCTGTACTTTCTACAAGATTGATTGACTGAACACATCGACTCCAGGCTGAGGGACTGATTACCTCGAATTTCTCCTCTCCTTACAACTTTCTGCTTTGTATTGGACTGATGAAGCCGCTGTGTGGCGAAACGTTTCTTCAATAAAGATTCCCATATGTTGCTTAAGTGTCTTAATCTTCAACTTGTCGGTTTTCAAAACCGTTTGTCACATACATGAATTTAGTAGTAAGAGAGTCTCTCGCTTCACTTTCTTCACTAAAATATTTGAAAATAACATGTATGTGTTAATTTAAAAAAAAATTATAAAAATGATCACAACATGCGTTAGATTATCAACATGCAGCTGTAATACTGTGTTCCACAAAGTCAAAGATATGTACAATATGCTAAAAAAAAAAGAAGAAACAATGAAACAGGAAGAGAGATACAGATAATGAAAATTCCTTTATTGGTAGAGAAGAAAAAGAAGAGAGACATAATAACCAGAGTAAAGGTCATGAAAGAATGAGAGCAAACTGACCGGGAACATTTCTTTGTACCTTCAAAAAGAATAATAAGCTGCCACAATTGCCACCTTTGACAAAGGAAGTGCTGAGAAAGCAGTACAAAACAGATCTTTACAAGACTGATAAAGTTGGCTCCAAGAGGTGGTAGTGTGTGTGCTACAACCACTAGAAACATTAAAGTTCTCCAAACGAATGAACAGGTTTAAACACAGACACACACACAGACACACAGACATACACACAAACACACACAAACACACAGACACACACAAACACACAGACACACACACAGACACACAAACAGACAGACACACACAAACACACAGACACACACAAACACAAACACACAGAAAGACAGACACACATTCACGCACACACACGTATAACATGAAGGGCACGTATAACAGGAAGGACACTGCAATGGCTCAGAGAATACCTGACAGGGAGGCAACAACGAGTCATGGTACGTGATGAGGTATCACAGTGGGCGCCTGTGATGAGCGGGTACCCAAGGGTCAGTCCTAGGACCAATGCTATTTCTGGTATATGTGAATGACATGATGGAAGGGATAGACTCAGAAGTGTCCCTGTTCACAGATGATGTGAAGTTAATGAGGAGAATTAAATCAGATGAGGATCAGGCAGGAGTACAAAGAGACTTGGACAGGCGGCCGGAAGCGTGGTCCAGCAACTGGCTTCTCGAATTTAACCCCTCTAAATGCAAAGTCATGAAGATCGGGGAAGGGCAAAGAGGACCGCAGACAGAGTATAGGCTAGGTGGCCAAAGACTGCAAACCTCACTCAAGGAGAAAAATATAATACCGAGCACGTCTCCGGAAGCACACATCAACCAGATAACTGCTGCAGCATATGGGCGCCTGGCAAACCTGAGAATAGCGTTCCGATACCTTAGTAAGGAATCGTTCAAGACACTGTATACCGTGTACGTCAGGCCCATACTGGAGTATGCAGCACCAGTTTGGAACCCACATCTGGTCAAGCACGTCAAGAAATTAGAGAAAGTGCAAAGGTTTGCAACAAGGTTAGTTCCGGAGCTAAGGGGAATGTTCTAAGAAGAAAGGTTAAGGGAAATCGGCCTGACGACACTGGAGGACAGGAGGGTTAGGGAAGACATGATAACGACATACAAAATACTGCGTGGAATGGATATGGTGGACAGAGACAGGATGTTCCAGAGAGGGGACACAGAAACAAGGGGTCACAATTGGAAGTTGAAGACTCAGACGAGTCAAAGGGATGTTAGGAAGTATTTCTTCAGTCATAGAGTTGTCAGGAAGTGGAATAGTCTGGCAAGTGACGTTGTGGAGGCAAGAACCATACATAGCTTTAAGACGAGGTATGATAAAGCTCATGGAGCGGGAAGAGTGACCTAGTAGCGGTCAGTGAAGAGGCTGGGCCAGGAGCTAAGTCTCGACCCCTGCAACCACAATTAGGTGAGTACACACACACGCACACACACACACACACACACACACACACACACACACACAGGACAGGCTCCAGGCCTGGTACAGCAACTGGCTCCTTGAGTTCAACCCCCACCAAGTGCAAAGTCATGAAGACGGAGTACAGTCTAAGAGGCCACAGACTTCAAACCTCACTCAAGGAAAGGGATCATGGGGTAAGTATAACACCGGGCACATCTCCTGAGGCGCACATCAACCAAATAACTGCTGCAGCATACGGGCGCCTAGCAAACCTAAGAACACCATTCAGAACCCTGTACACTGTGTACGTTAGGCCCATATTGGAGTATGCAGCACCAGTTTGGAACCCACACCTAGCCAAGCATGTAAGGAAACTAGAGAAAGTGCAAAGATTTGCAACAAGACTAGTCCTGGAGCTAAGGGGTATGTCCTACGAGGAGAGGTTAAGGGAAATCGACCTGACAACACTGGAAGACAGGAGAGAAAGGGAATATATGATAACGACATAAAAAATACTGAGAGGAATCGACAAGGTTGACAGAGACAGAATGTTCCAGAGATGGGACACAGCAACAAGGGTTCACAGTTGGAAGTTGAGGACTCAGATGAATCACAGGGATGTTAGGAAGTATTTCTTCAGTCACAGAGTGGTCAGGAAGTGTAATAGTCTGGGAAGTGATGTAGTGGAGGCAGGATCCATACATAGCTTTAAGAAGAGGTAGGTATGATAAAGCTCATTAAGCGGAAGAGTGACCTAGTAGCGGCCAGTGAAGAGGCGGGGCCAGAAGCTGTGACTCGATCCCTGCAACCAGAACTAGGTGAGTACAACTAGATGAGTACACACAGACAGACAGATACACACACACACACACACACACACACACACACACACACACACACACACACACACACACACACACTACTTAGGGATGGCTCGAGGTCCTCTATACAGTGGATATTCACCGCTTCTGAAAACAATCAGTCACTCCACTTTACTCGCATACATCACAACCAGAAGCACGATTCCCCATGTAACACTTCGGAAACTTCCACTTGCTATATGGTCACCCACTCTTCACCCCATCATTATCACCTGCCTATTAGCCCAAATAACCATCATTATCACCTACCCATTGGCCCCTTTTTCCCCACCAGCCTACCTGCCCATTTGTTCGTTTGCCCATCATTATCACCTGAATATTGGTTTCTGTGCCCACCAGCCTACCTGCCCATTTGTTCACGTTCGTAAAATAGTATGATTAAGGGCAGGTGACGAGATTGTCAATTAGAGAATATGTTAAAATTAATAATAATAATAATAATAATAATAATAATAATAATAATAATAATAATAATATTATTATTATTATTATTATTATTATTATTATTATTATTATTATTATTATTATTATTATTATTATTATTTAAATTATTATTATTAAGGAATATATACACACTCGCTGGTAATTGAATGTTTATTCTCTCAAATACACTGTTTAGTAACTGAGTTGATGAATTCTCATACACACTTCCTGGCAACTGATTGGTTATACAGTACCTTCATGTGCACACACTCATACACACGCGAGTGCAACACCCTTCCTGCACACAGTGTATATATGGATTTAGCATCGCACACTGACAGCACTCCTAAATTCGTAATAGATATTTGGGCTTTTTACACATTTATCATTACATCGATTTCTCACTGCAGAGATAACTTAACTTGTTTTCCTCCGCGGGCCATATAATAATTTTTGTATGAGGTTAGTTAACAAATGCGACTAACTTGTCACACTCCTCCTCATGCCCCTGATTTATTGATCTTTATGCTGCGTTTTCTTCGTTTCTCTGGCTGTTTCTACTACCATATCGGTATCAAGAGTTTTTTGTTTTTGTTTTTTGGTTATTTCTTGGTTTCAGGTCCTTGTGCTCACCTAGGAAGCTTTTGTTGGGATTCGTTTTCCTCACCAGGTGCTTTATTAGTACATTGTTTGGTTCAGCAGGTGCTTCATCACTGCAGTGTTTCGCTCACCAGGAGCTTTAACCATTCCAGTGTTTCGATCACCAAGAACTTTATCAGTCCACTGTCTCGCTCGCCTTGAGCTTTATCAATCCAATGTCTCTCTCACTAGGTACTTTATCAATCAATATAAAGTTAGGAAGAACTTTCGTATATATTAATCTTGATAATTGATACAGACAAAAGGGTTTCGAAAGACACGAAAACAAACACTAGAACAAAACGTTTCGGTCCTGGGACCTTGATCACTTCTAACATACAAAGGTTAAAAGACAGTATACATAGGCGGAGAGTGAGGTGTGTGTGACGTATGATGACACGAAGAATAACATATTGTGATGAAGACAGGTAGACAATGTGACTCCTGTGTTGTTATATAAATATATAAATCTACGGTATATGATAGAAGACTTGGCGCACCAAGCAGGAGCTATAAAATACAATTGCTTACACCTGACGGCAGTGTCTTTGCAGATGTACACAACTGTTTTGCCAAGACGAATAACTGTTGATTCTCGGCAACGGCGTCTGAGTAGATGATCCTCAACTAAAAAAATGGAAAGGTTGACTTTGCTTCATCTGTTTAAATGGTCGTGGCTATTTCTATACCACAGGCATTGTTGACATCAATACCGCAGGCGTGTTTGTGTTCTTTAACACGCGCGAAGCTTTGGTAAAAGGTTGGACAAGTGAGTGGATTGGAATGGCTGGTTTAGAGAAGTACCTGTCAAGTTTGGGGCAGTAAGCCTGTTTCAGTGTCCCTCTATTCTTATGTTTTTATGTTCCTGCCCTTTTTCTCCCACGTAAACTATAGCGCAACCAACACACGGTGTTAGATACATCCCTGAGATGTATGGTAGCAGCCACTCTCAGGACGCAATATCGAAAGTAAATTAAAGATATCACTCTTCACTTTGCTGCTCTGACGGAATTACAAGGTTGATCGTGGATTTGAATAATAATAATAATACTAACGATGAAGATAATAATAATAATAATAATAATAATAATAATAATAATAATAATAATAATAATAATAATAATAATAATAATAATAATAATAATAATAATAATAATAATTATAATTATAATAATAATAATAATAATAATAATAATAATAATAATAATAATAATAATAATCTTTTGTGAATACACTTTGCAGTTTATTATTTCTTATCTTACAAACCTCCTCTGTTTGGGGTATTTTTTTCCCATTAACTTCTGTTACTTAATGTCTTGTTTTCACACTTCCTGTGTTTTCCAAACTTTAATAAAAAAAATTGATTCCAGTTTGCTAATGTCTATTTTTTTTTTTTTTACCAAATCTTCTTTCTTCTTGTCTTATTATTTCGGTGCTTTCATTTCTGATTAGTTGATGTAACTCTCTGCGGTATCGGATAATGATCCATATAGGCAGATGCCGCCCATGCTCTTAGACACTGGTTACTGAATAAGCTTGTGTTGGAACATTTGTTAGCTTATGTGTAGAGCGTTATCGTGAACTGATAAAGCTCTACAAGCAACGAAGGAAGTTTTGATGAAGCTCTACACAGAGCGAAGCATGACTTGAGAATGCTCTACGAATGCAGATAAACTTGAAGAAGCTCTTCCAAGAGCCATACCTGAGTTGACAAAGTTCTACACAAAGCGAAACATGACTTGACAAATCTCTAGACAGAGTTAAGGATAATTTGATTAAGCTCTACATATAGAGAAAGTATGACTTGATAAAGCTCTAGTTAAAGCTGTCCCAATAAAAGCTAGCTTCACAACCTGCCTTTTCTTCAATGTTAGTACTATGTTATTTTGCTTTTGATAACCCATTAAATTCTCTTTAATCAAACTTATTTTTTTGACAAAATTAGATAGTATTAAATTGGGTTATCTTTTAATTATTTTCAATATTGTTTATTTAACATTTCATTGATTCCCTGCAAAGGATTTTCCATGATTTTCAACACCGAGTTGCGTGTATCACTTAATTCTTATTATAAAGATTAAAGTTTCTTTTATTAGTAAAAGAAGCTTTTACTGGTTAATGATTTTTTTACAGGTTACAGGCAGCCTTCACTACCCTCGTACAGTCTTTAAATCCAATAAAGCAACCACGGACTTTCAACATCATAAACTAGTAATTATTTATGCTGTTTAATAACTTCACTATAAATATAAATAAATAAATGATTAAATAAATAAGTATATATATATATATATATATATATATATATATATATATATATATATATATATATATATATATATATATATATATATTGTGTGTGTGTGTGTGTGTGTGTGTACTCACCTAATTCACCTAATTGTACTCACCTAATTGTGGTTGCAGGGGTCGAGACTCAGCTCCTGGCCCCGCCTCTTCGCTGTCTGCTACTGGGTCTCTGCTCTCCCTGCTCCATGAGCTTTATCATACCTTGTCTTAAAACTATGTATGGTTCCTGCCTCCACTATATCTTTCTCTAGTCCATTCCACTTCCTGACTACTCTGTGGCTGAAGAAATGTTTCCTGACATCCCTTTGACTCATCTGAGTCTTCAGCTTCCAGTTGTGTCCCCTTGTTTCTGTGTTCCCTCTCTGGAACATCCTGTCACTGTCTACCTTGTCGATTCCCCGCAGTATTTTGTATGTCGTTATCATGTCTCCTCTGACCCTTCTTTCCTCCAGTGTTGTTAGTCCTATTTCCCTCAACCTTTCTTCATAGGACAGACCCCTGAGTTGTGGAACTAACCTTGTCGCAAACCTTTGCACTTTCTCTAGTTTCTTTACGTGCTTGACCAGGTGTGGGTTCCAGACTGGTGCTGCATATTCTAGTATGGGCCTGACGTACACGGTGTACAGTGTCTTGAACGATTCCTTGTTAAGGTAACGGAACGCTAATCTTAGGTTTGCCAGTCGCCCATATGCTGCCGCAGTTATCTGGTTGATGTGTGCCTCCGGAGACGTGCTTGGCGTTATACTCACCCCAAGGTCTTTCTCCTTTGCCGAGGTTTGTAGCCTTTGTCCACCTAGCCTGTACTCTGTCAGCGGTCTGCTTTGCCCTTCTCCGATCTTCATGACTTTGCATTTGGTGGGATTGAATTCGAGAAGCCAGTTGCTAGACCAGATGTCAAGGTGTGTGTGTGTGTGTGTGTGTGTGTGTGTGTGTGTGCGTGTGTTGTAATAGATGTCTATTTATACAGATAGAGTTTTCATTATTCATGTTTCTCATTTCATTAAGCCTACATTAAAAAAATCCTGCTTGTTTTTACAGTTAAATATTTTAACTGACAGTTTTTCCTGCTACATATTTCCCCGTTTATTTATTACTAACCATGTTTTTTTATTATATTTTTACCTTCCATAGTCTTTGAGAGTTTCTTTACGTCCGGATATATCGTTTCCTCCTCTTCTCTTACCCCTCATGTCATCTAAGGGTCTCATCTGTCTCCTCTTTCTCCCCTTCATTGCCTCTCTTCTCTTTCTCTTCTTATCTTTCTCCTATCTTCCCATCCTCTTCTCTGCCCGCTATCTCCTTTTCATTTTCTGGGTTTGCCTCTTCTCAACCTCCTGGTACTCCCCGCCTCCGGATACCAGCTGTGGTATGTTAGTTACCATGCCCATTCCCCATGATGGTGATGGCTGACCATTCCCATCCCCATGATGGTGGTGGTCCGTGCTCCTCCCCATGATGGTGGTGTACCGTGCCCATCCCCATGATGGTGGTGATGGAGCCAGCCAATCCCCATGATGGTGGTGGACCGTGCCCGTCCCAGTGATGGTACTGGGGCCTGCCCATCCCCGTGAGGGTGGTGGTAGATCTGCACGCCCTCCCAAGGGCTCAATTAACCAGTTTGTGGGCGGAGGAGGTGGTCTTAACCTTGCTTCATTGTTGTACCTCTTGATTGTTGTTCCTTATCTCCTTTGTTGTTTTTTTTATCTGGGGTGTTAATCAGTGTGTGTGTGTGTGTGTGTGTGTGTGTGTGTGTGTGTGTGTGTGTGTGGTGTGTGCTTACGTATATGTACTGTCTTATATGTGGTTACAAGGGTCGAGTCTCAGCACCTGGCCCAGCCTCTCAACTTGCCGCGTGTAATAGGCTCATTTCCCTGTATGTTGATTACTAGCCAGTTTTCGTAGGCACTTGTTAATAGACATCTGACCTATTTTTTTTTTTCATTTTGTTTGTGTGTGTTTGTTTGTGTGTGTTTGTTTGTGTGTGTTTGTTTGTGTGTTTATTTGTTTATGTTTATGTATGTGTGTATTCTGAGAGGTAGCCTTAGAGAGATATAAGAAACACGTTAAGGGAGACAAAAAAAATCCTCCCATTGTACCCATACACATCATATTCAATATATAATATACATTGTAACTAATATACATTATAACACACTGGTCAAAATCTATATACAGTTTTATTGACAATATTATTTTCTTTGCTTCATATTTTATTAAGCTCATTTACTAATCCGTTCCTTTGAATCACAAACTAAAAAAAAAAAACATTAAATTCTTTATCTGTTTTACGCCATCAAGTGACTTATAGAAGCAATGGTAATTTCTCCTTCTTGGAAAAAATTGAATTAGTGAGTTTTTCGAACTTCAGAGATAACATATTAAAAATGCACTTTCAACTATCCAATACTTATAAGAGCAGTTCTGGCAAATTATTATTTAACGAAGGAATGTGTACATTTTAAAGTAGGAATGTGTACATTTTAACGAAGGAATGTGTACATTTTAACTAAGGAATGTGTACATTTTAACGAAGGAATGTGTACATTTTAAAGTAGGAATGTGTACATTTTAACGAAGGAATATGTACATTTTAAAGTAGGAATGTGTACATTTTAACGAAGGAATGTGTACATTTTAAAGTAGGAATGTGTACATTTTAACGAAGGAATGTGTACATTTTAACGAAGGAATGTGTACATTTTAAAGTAGGAATGTGTACATTTTAAAGTAGGAATGTGTACATTTTAAAGTAGGAATGTGTACATTTTAAAGTAGGAATGTGTACTTAAAGTAGAATTGTAAAGTTAAGGAATGTGTACATTTTAAATAGGAATGTGTACATTTTAAAGAAGAGAATGTGTACATTTTAAAGTAGGAATGTGTACATTTTAAAGAGGAATGTGTACATTTTAAGAAGGAATGTGTACATTTTAAAGAAGAATGTGTACATTTTAACGAAGGAATGTGTACATTTTAAAGAAAGAATGTGTACATTTTAAAGAAGGAATGTGTACATTTTAACGAAGGAATGTGTACATTTTAAAGAAAGAATGTGTACATTTTAAAGTAGGAATGTGTACATTTTAACGAAGGAATGTGTACATTTTAACGAAGGAATGTGTACATTTTAACGAAGGAATGTGTACATTTTAAAGAAAGAATGTGTACATTTTAAAGAGGAATGTGTACATTTTAACGAGGAATGTGTACATTTTAACGAAGGAATGTGTACATTTTAACGAAGGAATGTGTACATTTTAACGAAGGAATGTGTACATTTTAACGAAGGAATGTGTACATTTTAAGAAGGAATGTGTACATTTTAAAGAAGGAATGTGTACATTTTAAGAAGGAATGTGTACATTTTAACGAAGGAATGTGTACATTTTAACGAAGGAATGTGTACATTTTAACGAATGAATGTGTACATTTTAACGAAGGAATGTGTACATTTTAACGAAGGAATGTGTACATTTTAAAGAAGGAATGTGTACATTTTAACGAAGGAATGTGTACATTTTAACGAAGGAATGTGTACATTTTAACGAAGGAATGTGTACATTTTAACGAAGGAATGTGTACATTTTAACGAAGGAATGTGTACATTTTAACGAAGGAATGTGTACATTTTAAAGAAAGAATGTGTACATTTTAACGAAGGAATGTGTACATTTTAAAGAAGGAATGTGTACATTTTAACGAAGGAATGTGTACATCTTAAAGTAGGAATGTGTACATTTTAACGAAGGAATGTGTACATTTTAACGACGGAATGTGTACATTTTAACGAAGGAATGTGTACATTTTAACGAAGGAATGTGTACATTTTAAAGAAGGAATGTGTACATTTTAACGAAGGAATGTGTACATTTTAACGAAGGAATGTGCATATTTTAACGAAGTAATATGTACATTTTAACGAAGGCATGGCTTGATTTTTAAAGTATGCGTTCATTTTAGAGAAATAATGTACATTTTAACGACGGAATGTGCACATTTTAACAAAGCAATGTGTACATTTTAACAAAGCAATGTGTACATTTTAGCAAAGCAATGTGTACATTTTAACAAAGCAATGTGAATATTTTAACAAAGCAATGTGCACATTTTATCAAAGCAATATGCACATTTTAACATAGCAATGTGTATATTTTAACAAAGCAATGTGTACAATTTTAACAAAGCAATGTGTACAATTTTAACAAAACAATGTGTACATTCTTAACAGAACAATGTGTACATTTTAACAGAACAATGTGTACATTTTTAACAAAGCAATGTGCACATTTTAAGGAAATAATATGTACAATTTAAAGAAGGAATTTGAGCATTTTTACCAAAGAATATATATATTATATACATTCATAAGACGAGCGCTAAACCATGTAGTGCCTGGGGAACGTTGGAGGCAATCAGGTTTGATCCAAGGAAGATGTGACAACCTCCCTTGAGTTTGGTAGGGAAAATATTATTACAGACCTTTCCTTTGTTTAAAGATAATGTATAAATGACATAAGAGGAAACACCAAGAATAATGATGATAACAACAACAACAACAACAACAATAATAATAATAATAATGAAATTAATTATTATTAATAATAATATATTATTATTATAATTATAATTATTATTATTATTATTATTATTATTATTATTATTATTATTATTATTATTATTATTATTATTATTATTATTATTATTATTATTATTATTATTATTATTATTATTATTATTATTATTATCATCATCAACAACATCATAGCTCTTATTTTTATAAAAGTAATAATAATAATAATATTAATAATAAATTGCCCGGCACTAAAAGTAATATACTGTATAATAAAATATATTATGAGAAACATACTAATTGCAATTAATAAAAATATTATTATTTTGTTATAATAATAATAATAATAATAATAATAATAATAATAATAATAATAATAATAATAATAATAATAATAATAATAATAATAATAATAATATATTATTATTATTATTATTATTATTATTATTATTATTATTATTATTAATATTATTATTATCATTAATGTTATTATTAATGTTATTATTAATGTTATAATTATTATTATTATTATTATTATTATTAATATTATTATTATTATTATTATTATTATTATTATTATTATTATTATTATTATTATTATTATTATTATTATTATTATTATTATTATCATCATCATAACTCTTATAATTGTAAAATCAATAATAATAATAATAATAAATTCCCCATCACTACAATATATCAAAATGTCGATATTAAAAAAACCGCAATTCGCCCACTTCCAAAAGTTTTTTAATTAATCAAAAAAAATCAAGATTTTTGCTCCTCTGATAGCCTAAAAAAAGGGAAAATGATTGAGAAAAAGTGATGTTAGAAAAAATGATAATATTAAAAGTGAAAGAAGATTATTTGCATCGTTCACACCAGAGTTCTTGTTCAAGTAAGGTGGTTCTTCTTGCCCGTTGTGTTCACCAGTTAGTTGTTCTGTGCACTCGTGTTCATTTTTATGTACGTTCATGAGAGGTTATATATAATGTATTTTTAGACAGTCTTGCGCAAGCATGTTCTGTTCAGCTCATTTGCCTGGTTTTTCTTTTTCTGTCATGTTCACTAGTTAGCTCTTCTGTAATATCATGTTCACATATATGGTTGTTCCTCTTTGTCATGTTCACTTAGTAGTGACGACATGTTCCTGAACACCAGTTACTTATCCTGCGCAGTAACGTTCATTAAGGTAATTGATCATTACAGTCGTCTTCACAAGACCAATGTTATTTTCACCCCTTAATTACTTTTCTAGTTATCTTTTAATTACTTGTTTTGCAATCTTTTAATTACTATCATCTACAGACTGAATTATTCTGTAGTTTACAAAATCGACTATAATTTTTCCCGGTTTTATTGATTTAGCTTTCAAAGCCGTCTGCTTCACTATTGTTACAACAACAACAATGCAAGAACAACAGCAACGGCAAAACAAAAACACCAGCAAGAGCAAAACAACAAAACATAAACAGCAGCAAAACAAACAGAGCAACAGCAAAACAAAAAAAAAAACAGCAAAACAAGAAAAACAGCAAAATAAAAACAGTAGCGAAACAGAAACAGCAAAAGCAAAATTTAAACAGCAGCAAAACAAAAACAGCAGCAAAACAAAAACAGCTTCAAACAAAAACCGCAGCAAAACAAAAACAACAAGACAAAAACAGCAAAAGCAAAAAAATACCAGCAAAAAGAAAGCAGCAAAACAAAAAAGCAGAAAATAAAAACACAAGCAACACAATAACAAGAGGACTAGCAACACCAAAACAAACATAGCAACAGCGAAACAAAAACAGTAACAGCAAAAGAAAATAAAAAATAAAACACCAAAAGCAAAATAAAAATACCAGCAAAACAAGACAGCAGCATAACAAAAACAGCAGCAAAACATTAAGAGCAGCACAACAAAAACAAAAGCTAAACAAAAACACCAGCAAAGTATAAACACCAGAAATAACAGAAAAAAATCAATCCGGAATCAAAAGACGCAACATAAGCAAAAAAAAAAAAAAAACAGATACAGTGAAATAATCACACCAGTTATAGTTAAATAATCACAGCAGATACAGTGAAATAATCACACCAAATATAGATAAATAATCACACCAAGTATGGTGAAATAATCACATCAGTTATAGATAAATAATCACACCAGGTACGGTGAAATAATCACACCAGATACAGCGAAATAATTACAACAGATACGGTGAAATAATATACCAGATACAGTGAAGAAATACACCAGATACAGTGAAAAAATCGTCAAAGATACAGTGAAATATTCACATTAGATACAGTGAAATAATCACACCAGTTATAATTAAATAATCACACCAGATGCAGTGAAATAATCACACTAGTTATAGTTAAATAATCACACAAGATGGAGAGAAATAATCACACCAGTTATAGTTAAGAATTCACAACAGATACAGTGAAATAATCACACCAGTTATAAATAATCACACCAGATACAGTGAAATAATTACACTAGATACAGTGAAAAAAATACACCTTTTACAATGAAGAAATTTACCATGTAGAGTGAAACAACCACAACAAACAGTGAAACAATCACAACAAACAGTGAAACAATCACAACAAACAGTGAAACAATCACAACAAACAGTGAAACAATCACAACAAACAGTGAAACAATCACAACAAACAGTGAAACAATCACAACAAACAGTGAAACAATCACAACAAACAGTGAACCAATCCCAACAAACAGTGAAACAATCACAACAAACAGTGAAACAATCACAACAAACAGTGAAACAATCACAACAAACAGTGAAACAATCACAACAAACAGTGAAACAATCACGCCAGATACAGCTACACGAAACACCAATTACAGCTAAAATAAAATGAGCCAGATACATAAATTGATTAATATAGAATTATATTTAGGTACATTTGTATTTAGTCTTCCTCCCCTTCAATTTTTTTTTTAATTTTAAATATCTCTGTATAGACGAAATCTATTAACAAATTAGATGTGACAGGCGTTGAAAAAATTTAATGATTTATTTACACTTGTAATGCCTTTCAAAATCGGGGACTCAGTATAACGCGCGAGGGGACACAGTTGTTTACTTCCGGTGCTAGCGGAGAGACAGGTACGGTAAAACTTATTGACTGTTTGGTATGGCTAGAAACTGGATGGGTGCCCGTGTAGGTACAGTACGGTCCTTAGCCAGGTGAGCCAGTGGCTTGCCGTAGATCGGCTGCCACTGTTGCAGACATGTAGTCACTCACCGCAAGCGCTGGTATTAACCGCTGGGTTTCTACAAGATCCGCAATACCGTTTGTAGGCACAAGTAGTTGTCGGGGCATCACTTCGCTCTATTTAGAGCTATAGAAAGTCTTGTTTCACTATGTCGAACTTTGTCAAATCACGGAAAAACTCAACACGGAGTTTTAAATTATTAAATATTTTTAAATGGTTTAATGTTTTAAATGTTTATTCTTGGTAAGACGACGTGCAAATTTCACTGAACTTGATTTAAACAGTAAAAGAGGAAATAGGCACACAAGCAAAGGGTAAAACAAACAAGAAAATAAGCAAGAAACTAAGCAAGAAAATATGAAAATGAAAAAGCAGAAAAACTAGCTAGGATGAAGGCAAGCAAAAGTATCAAACAGGCAAGAAAATAAGCAAGCAAGTAATTAATCAACAGGACAATAGAAAAACAAGCAAGAACACAATAAAGCAAACAAAGAAAAATAAGATATCAGTCCATGAAACAGCAAATAAGTAAATAAACCAACAAGTAAGCTGTAAAATAAACAGAATACCAACGAATGGAAGAAAAGAAACATGACGGGAATAGCCGTCCACCACTAATTAACAGATACTAACAGTTAGATCAAAGGGATAATTAATTTCGGATAGAGAATATCATCAATTAAAAAAAACACAACTCGGATAAAAAAACACAATTCAGATTAAAAAACACAATTCAGATTAAAAAAAAATACACAATTCAGATTAAAAACACAAATCGGTTAAAAATCTAGAATGTTATTTTCTTATTATATTTTTACAGGAGAATAATTAGAGTTCCAGACAAGAATCAGTAATGTTTCACAAAAGAATTAGTAATGTTCCATACAAGAATTAGTTAATGTGTCACGCAAAAATTGATTAATGTTCCACGCAAGAATTAGTTAATGTTCTATATAAGAATTAGTTAATATTTCACACAAAAATTAGTAAATGTTTCAAAAAAGAATTAATTAGTGTTCCACACAAGAATTAGTTAGTGTTCCACACAATAATTAGTTTATGTTTCACAAAATAATTAGTGTTCCACATAAAAATTAGTGTTCCACACAAGAATTAGTGTTCCACACAAGAATTTGTTAGTTTTCCAGAAAAGAATTAGTGTTCCACAAAAGAATTAGTGCTCCATACAAGAATTAGTTAGTGTTCCATACAAGAATTAGTGTTCCACACAAGAATTAGTGTTCTATACAAGAAATAGTCAGTGTTCCACACAAGAATTAGTTAACGTTCTACACAAGAATTGATTACTGCTAAACTCAAGAATTAGTTAGTTTTCCAGACAAGATTTAGTGATCCATTACAGAATTAGTTAGTGTTCCACAAAAGAACTAGTGTTCAACACAAAAATTAGTTAAGGTTCCACACATGAATTAGTTAATGTTCCACAAAAAAAATTAGTTTTCAACATATGAATCAGTTAGTTTTTCCACACAAGAATTAGTTACTGTGTCACTGAAGAATTAGTGTTCCACACAAGAATTAATCAGTGTTCCACACATGACTAAGATAGTATTCCATACAAGACTTAGTGTTCCACAAAACAATAAATTTTTCACAAAAACTAGTGTTCCAAACAAGAATTAACTAGTGTTCCACTGAAGAATTAGTGTTCCATACAAGAAGTAGTATTCCATACAAGAATTAGTGTTCCACACAAAAATTACTTAGTGTTCCAGACAAGAATTAGTATTCCATACAAGAATTACTTAATATTCTTCAAGAATTAGTGTTCACACATGAAGTAGTGTTCCAGAAAAGAATTAGTGTTCCACTCAAGAATCAGTTAATGTTACATACAAGAATTAGTTAATGTTCCACGAAAGAATTAGCTAGTGTTCCACACAAGAATTAGTTAGTGTTCCATACAAGAATTAGTGTTTCTCACAATAATTAGTGTTCCACAGAAGAATTAGTGTTCCACACAAGAATTTGTGTTCCACACTAATTCCACACTAATTTTTTTTATTTTAATATTAGTAAGTTAATTTTTAAACATGTTTAATGGTACTTAAGATGTAAGACATCACAATGTTACGTTTCTTATATTGTGATAATAATAATAATAATAATAATAATAATAATAATAATAATAATAATAATAATAATAATAATAATAATAATAATAATAATAATAATAATAATAATAATAATAATAATAATAATAATAATAATAATAATAATAATAATAATAATAATAATAAATAATAATAATAATGAATAAAGAAGAAGAAGAAAAAAAATATTATAAAAATAATGAAATAATAATAGTAATAATAATAATAATAATAACAGAAATAAAATCATAATAATAATAATAATAATTATTATTATATTATTATTATCATCATTATTATTATTTAAAATAATAATAATAACAAATAATAATTGTAAAAATTATAAAATTATCAATTTAAGTTGTTGAGAAAGTCCTTTATTATATTAAAAAATTATTATAGTAAACAATTATTTCCTTTATGTTGGTCATACAGTAACAGAAAGACTAATAACATCAACAAAATACAACAATAACAACGACAACACTAACAACAATAGAAACACTGAAAACAACAGCAACAAAAACACGAAGGAGAACAACAACAACGCTAACACTAGCAACAAGAACACCAAAAACAACTACAACAAATTCAGAAATAGAAATAGAAATGGAATCAGTAAAATACAACAACAACTCATTTTAATAAAGGTAAAGCGCTAAATCCTTAGGGGTGATACAGCGCCGGGAAAATGAGAGGCATTCAGGTTCAATCAGAAGACAGGAATCATAAATCCAGTTCCATGGATCAAGAGCCCCCGGAAGAAAATAAACAATTGCAGAGAAGATTAACAACAACAACAACAACATTACTATTCTTTTTGCAGTAAAATTAAATAATAATAATAATGATAATAATAATAATAATAATAATAATAATAATAATAATAATAATAATAATAATAATAATAATAATAGAAATAGTAATAATAATTATAATTATAATAATAACTTTAATAATAATAATAATAATAATAATTATAAAATAATAATAATAACAATAATAATAATAATAATAATAGAATAAAAGTAGTAATAATAATAATAATATAAATAGTAGTAATAATAATAACAATAATAATAATAATAATAATAATAATATTAATAATAATAATAATAATAATTTAATGAAAACTCTGAAAAATAATCAATAACATTCTTGTAATAAAGAAAAAAACACTTAGGCGAAAAACATATATAAAGAAGAGAGAGAAATGGACAACCCAAAAATACTATTAATTTTTGACGTAAAATTATTTTATAATGCATTACCTTAAATTATATAGAATAATTCGATGGATGGTAGATCTCGAGAGACGCCCTATTTTCTTGCTATTATATATTTTGGTAAATGACGAAACATTTTATATAAGATAAAAAATAGAATTAATAGAGAATTAGAGGAGAGTGTGTGTTTTGTGGAGGCTCGGTGAGGCCGTGGTTAATTCTGAGGTGGAGTTATGGTGCTTAAATAGTCTTAAGGGAGGTCAGGGTGGTGTTGATTGTGGTAGTGGTGGTGGTGGTGGTGGTGGTGATAGCGGAGACGGTGGTAGTAGTGCTGATGATGGTTGTAGTGGAAGGAATCTACAATGTAATGCGTATTACACACACACACACACACACAACCTACATGTGAGGATGCACGCACACCATTAACTAAATTAAATTACATGTGGTGTGCATTCTATATATATATATATATATATATATATATATATATATATATATATATATATATATATATATCAGTAACAACACTGAGACTAGCCGTGGACTCGAACCTATGTCGTTTTGGCCCGCCTCATCGTCAGCGAAAATCACACGACGCTCTAACCCACAGGACAACCCAATCCTTCAAAGATCATGTACCAAGCAGAGCTAGGTGTCTTACCGTGATCCGAAGACATACGATGGTGTGGGTGCCTCAGAGTTAATTTCATTCTACTCCCCATTTGGTGTAGTAGCCTCCACAAGCAGTATATATATATTATTGTCAACACGAACGAGTGGTATTTAATCAATGCAATACTGCAACTAGCCGAGGATTCGATCATTGTAGGATTGGGTGGTCCTGCGGGTTAGAGCGTCGTGTGATTTTCGCTCACCATGAGGCGGGCCAAAACAACATGGGTTCGAGTTCTCAGTTAGTCGCAGTGTTGTTATTGATTAAATACCACTCGTTCGTGGATACAATAATATAATATATATATATATATATATATATATATATATATATATATATATATATATATATATATATATATATATATATATATATATATATATATATATATATATTTATATATATGTCGTGCCGAATAGGTAAAACTGGTCAATTAGCAAGAACTCATTTAAAATTAAATCCTTTCTAAAATTTTCTCTTATACGTTTTAAGATATATATTTTTAATTTATGTTAATTTTAAAAATTAATAATTTTGTACCAAAAGAACCTTAAAAAACTTGCCTAACCTTATAACAAACGCAATTTAATTTAACATAATCTAACTAAATATATTTTTGATAAGTTTACAATACAATGAAATGTATTTTTTTGGTTAGGTTCAGAATAATTTTTGTGAAATTAATGCATACACAAATTTTTGCTTGCCTTATTGGGCAAGAAGAACGTTGCTATTTATACCTATTCGGCACGACATATATATATGTATATACACGGTCGGGGCTACTGCATTATGTATAATTTAGCTGACATACGACGCGTGATTGTATACCTGAGAGGTAACCTGCGTAGTGTTCCAGTGAGATGAGCATCACTCCCACACTTACCTGATCTTACTTCGAGTTCTTTCTGAGCTCCTGTTGCAACTTAAAGCTGAGAATTTTGTACCCACCGGGTCTAAGTCTTATGTCCAGGACGGACCGAAACTTGATAATAATCCAGAACTGAACGAAATGTCGTCTGAATTCTTACAGTGAATAGTTTCAGCAGCAATACACTTTACCCCTTCGCTTCGGACAGATTTCCATTTGGCCAAAGCGCCACTTAACCTACATCACAACCTGGCCACCATGCCGGCTTACTTTCGACGCAGAGGAGGTGTTGATAGGCTTCTTCAAACACCACTCCACTGACTACTACCTACATCACCACTACTGCCATGGATATATATATATATATATATATATATATATATATATATATATATATATATATATATATATATATATATATATATATATATCCCCATATACTGTATATGCCATCTTTATATCAACAATGTATCCGTTACATCTTTTGTACCATATTATGTAATAAAATATACCAATTGGTAAAAAAGAGCAAAGAGATGGGGTGGTAGGGAAAGTGGAATATTCAAATGGCTTCAGGAAGACATCTAAATATTCTTCCTTGAAGCCTTTTTATCCACTTCTCCCAGCCTATGGGTCCCACAATTTACACCAGAGGTGGACCCCATCATATATATATATATATATATATATATATATATATATATATATATATATATATATATATATATATAAAGGTACAAAAGATTTGAGAGATACATTGTTGATATAAAGATGGCATATACAGTACACGAGGTGAGAGATACATGTCTAGTACATATTGTTACATCTTTGTCACTGATTATAATGCGAAAATCTCATCCAGCTCTTCCGAGCTGGTGCGCGTGCCCAGAATACAGCATGCATTACCCCTCTGAACAGCAGCGCTGAGTCGCTGGAACAGAAAACTAGCTGCCCTGGGATCCCTAGTTACCCTGTTGAGTCTTTTGCCCAGCTCCTTGAGGAACTTAGATGCACTCTTTCCCCATGAGCCAAGGGTCTCTGAGCCTATGGGAACAAACATATAATGATGGGCAAGTTCTCCATATTTTCTCGACTTCTGGGACTCCCTGAAGGTGGCAGCAGCCCCTCCTTCCTCCCTGGTGTACTGGAGATAGGTATCAGCCAAGGTAGATGCACATGTGTAGTCCCACACCACCTGCTTGCCGTCTGTCCAGGCTTGAAGGGTGATACCATCTGGACGCTTTTGGTTGCCATCAGATCTGCATAGTTGGGGTGGTTCCCTTACTGCTGGGCATCCGGCTGTTGTGAGGCTCCTCTTGATAATGTTATTAACCTCTTCATGTCTTGCAATCTTTCCTCGGATTTACGACACAAGACCATGGTACCCGAATCGGTCTGCTGCTTCACTGCCACAAATACACCTGTGTTCGGCGAGAATAGGGGCGGCAAGTCGAAGGGCAACACCAATGCGGATGGTCTGTGGGTCGAGGCGTGTGCCAAGGCTGGAGTTGGGAACAGCCAAAAGAAAGTCCCCTGCATGAGGAGCTCTCACTGCAAGTAGGCGGGCTCTATCCTTCCCTGACACACTCTGAAGCATTGCTGAGGCTATATTCTCTACTATTGGGCCATCCCAGTGCGACTGTTGTATATATATATATATATATATATATATATATATATATATATATATATATATATATATATATATATGATCTTTCCCTCATAACTATATGGATTTACACCCTTTCGCTACGGCTAATAACGCAAGCACGTTACGGACAGCTACGCACGTCAGCTACTAGCAGCTACACACGCACGCTACGAAAGTTACGAACAGCTATCCAAGTAAGCAACGGACAGCTACGTATGTAAGCGTGGAACAGATACACATGTACTCTACGGACAGCAACTTACGCAACGGACAGCTACGTAAGTACGTTACTGATGTACACATCAAGAGTTACGCATCCAACGGACAGTTATGCTTGTGTAACTTCCTCCACACTCTCCACGATTGTGTTTGCCGTAGACACTGAAATACGTCAGTATTGTACATATATACTCGTACGCAAGAATGCATATACGGAATACTGAACACCACGGATATACATGTAACCTTAATGTACATACTGCATATGAAGGAGGAGAGGGGAAGATATGTTGCAGTTTTTGAATTGTAGTATCACCACGCCTCTGGCAAGACAGTGATGGAGTGAGTGATGATGAAAGTGTTTCTTCTTTGTCAGGTCACCCTGCCTCGGTGGGAAACGGATGTGTTAATATATATATATATATATATATATATATATATATATATATATATATATATATATATATATATATATATATATATATATATATATATATATATATCAAATAGGTAAAATTGGTCAATTAGTAAGATCTCATTTAAAATTAAGTCCTTTTTAAAAAAATTCTTATTCGTTTTGTGGAAAACTTTTACATAATTTTCCTAAAGGTAGAACATATAAATGATAATATAATAATTGCGTATTAAAATGTGATGCTATTTGGACCCTTCGATAAATTTTAAGTGAAGGGGGTTGTGGAACAGCCGGAGAGTGACGCAGGGGAGAGACGCCATAATGATTATATTGTGTGAACTCTGGTCTGAATTGTGCAATGTAATCAGGCGTCCTCGAAGGTCAATTGGTGTATATTAGACGTTTCGCCATCCAGTGGCTTTATCACTACAAAATTCTAGGACATGATAAAGCCACTGGATGGCGAAACGTCTACTATAAAGATACCCAGATGTTGCACATGTGTCTTAATTTCACTGACATTTACTCATGAAGTTACTATCTCGTCTGTGGTGGCTCTCTGGCTGAGGGAAAAAATGAAATTCCTTCAGGTTGCTTCTACTCCTGTCCCCTCCCAAGCCCCTTCGACAGTTTCCTCTTCCATCTCCTCGCCCTCTACTTTAGTACAGTCCATAGTCTCCCCGATTGTTGCTCACCCTCCTCCTCCTTCCATCTCTAATGTGGTCCCGCATCCTGCATCTTTGTCTTCCAAAACGCTGGAAGCTATCGCAAAATATAGGCCTCAATACGTATTTTAGAAACTGCTGACACGTTCCTGCTGAAGAATTGGGATAAATAGTGTGATAAACCCTTACATTTCGGCAACAAGAACGGAAAAATAGAGGACACCGATTCTTCCTAGGATGACACCTTAGCTAAGTGACGCTTACCCATAACGTACAGTAGTTTTGCGTTGACCATCGTAAATTCTAGCTGTAGTGGTAGCGTTATGATGTTTTACCAAAAAATAATGATTATGATCTAGTAATTAAATGGTGAGTGCTCATTACATATTATACATACATTTTTTTGCAAATGTTGTATACTCAACAGATCCCCCATCCACTTTCTTCTCAAGTCACAAACTATCATACAGTCCACTCAATATCTTGTAATTTACCAACATTATTGGCATTAATTTTATGTTGTAAATTTGATATGCCCGACTTTGTGGGTAGGAAGGAGTGTGTGGTGGGTCTCGGAGAGGCAAGGTCTAGTGTCTCTAAAATCCCACCTGGCTCTGAGGTACAACTAACATTGGTAACTACAATAAATTGTTGCTTAGGTTTGCCCCCCTCAAATTATGTGGATGAAATATTTCAGGAATGTACCTGTGAACCCCGTCCCCATAATTTCCCACACGTTTAAAGATATTTTTTTTTTCATATATGTTAATATAAAAATTAATAATTTTGTATCAAAACAACCTTAGAAAACTTACCTAACCTTATTATAACAAGCGCAATTTAATTTAGCCTAATCCAACTAAATATATTTTAGATAAGTTTACAATAATTTAATAATAAACAAACACAATGAAACATATTTTTTTCGTTAGGTTCAGAATGATTTTTTTCAAGATCATTGCATATACAAATTTTCGCTTGCCTTATTCGGCAAGAAGAG
Source organism: Cherax destructor (assembly GCA_009830355.1). NCBI lineage: Eukaryota > Metazoa > Arthropoda > Malacostraca > Decapoda > Parastacidae > Cherax > Cherax destructor. Next base: position 169,260 of record WNWK01001391.1, read on the forward strand.
CGTTGCTATTTAAGCCAAAATCGCAAGTTTTTCCATTTCGGCACATACACACACACACACACACACACACACACATATATATATATATATATATATATATATATATATATATATATATATATATATATATATATATATATATATTTTAAATGCCGGAGAAAGGTACTAGTAACCCTTTCTCCTGTATAAATGCTAAATTTAAAAGAAAAACTTTCGTTTTTCTTTCTGAGTCACCCTGCCTCGGTGGGATATGGCAAGTTTGTTAAAAATGTATGTATATATATATATATATATATATATATATATATATATATATATATATATATATATATATATATAATATATATAATAATATATATAAGTGAAATATAAATTTAATAGACAGGAGAAAGGAGTTCATTATCATAAAATATAAATTATATATATATATATATATATATATATAATATATTATATTATATATGTGTGTGTGAGTGTGTGTAAATTAAGTGTATGCAAGGAAAACGATTTAAACAATTATGGCAAAGTTAGTGTCTAACTCAACTAACAAATATGTATATATATATGTATATATATATATATATATATATATATATTAGAGAGAGAGAGAGATATCCTACATGTTTTTAAGGGCTGGAGTCTGTGAAAAAAAATCAAGGAAGAAATCAAAAGGCAGTGTAGGTCACCCTAAGTTAATTTATCCCTGAGCTAACCTAGCATAATCTATCCCTATGCTAACCTAATTTAGTCTAACCTAACCTAAACCTGAACTAACCATATTTAGTCTAACCTAACCTAATTTAACTAATCCTAGCCTATGGATGAGCTAGCCTAATTTAACCTAGCAGAATATAAAGTGCAATAATCTAACTTAATCTAACCTAACACTCCAGTAATCTAATTTAATCTAATCTTACTCTGCCTTACCCTAACGTAACCTAACCTAACACTGTCCTAACCTATCCCACTTTAACCTAACCTAACCCTGCTCTTACCTAGGTTAACCTAACCTAACCCAACCCTAAACTAACCTAATTTTACCCAGCCTAACGTAATCCTGTCGTAACCTAACCTCGCTTAACCTAACCTAAACGATATTACCAAAAACTAACCTTACCTAATTATGTGATAAATGATAAATGTTAACTTGATAAATATGTCAGAACATCAACAATCAAAGCAACTCATCACACTAAATTAAAATAACTTTTTTTTTGTCTCTGACTTTTTCCCCTCCCTAGAGGTAATTATTATTTTTCTGTGTTTTATCTACCGGTTTACCGGTACGATAGATTGTCAGTGTCCTTGTTAGTGTCCGTGTTGGTGAACAGTGTTCGTTGATCAAGGACAACGTTCTTAATCAAAACTCGCATACGATGGTTCAGTAGAATAGCCCTGGGGTCAAGAAACGCCTTTCAGAGGTCAAGAAACACTTTCTTTTTTTTCTTTTTTTTTTTTGCTTAAGAATGGGGTTGGGTTCAACGTTAACACCACGATTAATGGATCAAATTGTGACCTTGCAACATATAATATGACCTTTGGCGCCACCTTTAATATATTTAATTATTTTTTTACCCTGACTAGTCAATCACAGTTTAACGACAAAAAATAATTGTTATGAGTTGATGGATATTGTAAACCTTTTGTTGTGAGATTTATAAAGTAGAAGTATAAAGCGAGTCAACTAACACATGAATCCCCCTTTAAAGAATAAGAATAAGTACAGAGTCAAGAATCCTCTTAAAATATTCTTCATAATTATATATACTGGAAGAGAAATATGTACATAAACACTGGACGCAAGTATAAGAAAAAAATAATAATTTGCTGTGTTTAAATAGTGACTATGTGAAAATTATTTTGCAAGTCTATATTCCGTGGTTAAAATTCAAATCATGAAGGAAATTCTGGGAGAGGATATTTATATTATTGTGGTCATCATCCTGGTGTTATATGATCATTTTTATTGGCTGAATTTATCTTATGTTTTAATAGTTATATGTTTCTATGTATGGTTGTTCTTCTTATTATTATTGTTATTGTTGCTATTAATAATATTCTTCTTATTCTTATTCTTCTTATTATTATTATTTTTATTACTAATTAAGATTTTATAAAATTATCATTATTAAATTATGATAAATAATTTATTACTAATTAAGATTTTATAAAATTGTCATTATTAAATTATGATAAATAATAATAATAATAATAATAATAATAATAATAATAATAATAATAATAATAATAATAATAATAATAATACAAATTATTATTGCCATTGTTTTTATTATTATTATTATTATTATTATTAATATAACTTTATATATAATTATTGACATTAACAACTAAAAGAATTAATCTTACATACCCAATATTGGAATTATCACCTTTGATAATATTATCAGTGACACTCACAGTGTCACGTTTTACATGACCTTCTCAACCACATTCATAAGCTGCTAAGATAAGTAAGGTAAAAGATAAGAAAAATAAGTAAACAAGGTTAAGTAAGACAGACATTAATAAATTAGGGTGAAAATAGTAATAATCATAATGAGATTGAAAATATAATTAAACGATAATAAAAGGCAACTGTATTCCTTTTATAATATAATTAATAATTTGATAATTTTATGACAGAACTTATAAAATTTATTTAATTATAATTACACACACACACACACACACACACACACACACACACACACACACACACAACACATAATATATATATATATATATATATATATATATATATATATATATACAAGGTCAGTTATTGAATCTAAATGTTTCGTTGATCATTCACCATCATCAGGATGTGCAAATTATTGTGTAAATGTATGCACTATCAAGGCAGGGTTGTTATTAGTTACGAACATTACAGCAGCTGAACGATACAAGAACTGATAGGAGGTACCTGTGAGAACATGGTACCTGGGATGGAGTCCGGCAGGTAGTGACTACACCTGACACTGGATCACTTTTTCATGACTAGCTCTAAAAAATAGTCAAACCGCAGACAGACTAATGATAATTTTTGAGTTTCTTACTCAATGTGGCTTCAATTATTTTTATTGACATAAATACTGAGAATCGTGGAAAAAGAAAACTGGTTTTAAAGTATCCAAAAATAAAAAATCTAGCTTTATTGCATCATTTATATTTTAAAGTCATTATGATTTGAAAGTCTTAGTAGATGTGCTGGGAAGTGAGGCTTCGTTAATTTAGTGAGGTTTCTGTATGACAGTTCTCTATGTTCACTAGTCTGAGAGTTTCTGAAAATACTACGAGTATCTCTGACATTACAGTGAGTATAGGTGAACTGATAAATCATATTGGAATATAGATGTGGTATAACTGAATTGTTTTCTCTAAAACGACTACCAATATTTAAAGTATTATTAAAAATGAAATACATGAATTTAGTTTGTTAATAGCTAGAGTGTAAAAAAAAATTAGACGTTTTTTCCTAATATCCTAACTCAAATATGTGTAGAAGAGTGAAGTATGAACCCGAACATCTCTAGGAACGGTCATTATAGGCATACAAGGTGAAAATATATTATCTAAAGAGGATTTTTAAGTTTCTGAAGCCGTCTACATGGAGTTACTTCAGGAAATCCTGGTAAAAAAAAATTAATCTCTATATCAGATTCTGACGAGTTTGAACATTACTTGTAACCTCTGTTAATTAAAGTTTTCATAACTTTTTCTGCACTGTAAACAAGATATGAACACAAGATGAAATTGAGACCAAATCCAGTAAGTGTCGTCTTATATACTACATTGTTAAAGCTGACAATTGCGATTTCTAGGATTACAACAAGGAAGAGCAACTTTCTAGTTTTGTAGTTTATAGTAATTACAACATTTTCATGTTTTAGAGTTTAAATAATCCCTAAATCAATCAATCTGAGTAGTCTCTTAAAAACGAAAAGATGTGTCATTAACATTTAATTTACTAAACTATAGGTTTAAACTCAATTGGACAGCCATCAAAGCAGATTTCAAGAGTATAACCTGAAAATAAATAACGCGGTGTTAAGCCCAAAGGAGATCGAGTGTAAAATGTAGTCAGTACCTGCGTCTCTCCATCATGCTGTCACATGTAGTCAGTACCTGCGTCTCTCCATCATGCTGTCACATGTAGTCAGTACCTGCGTCTCTCCATCATGCTGTCTGTCACATGTAGTCAGTACCTGCCTCTCTCCATCATGCTGTCTGTCACATGTAGTCAGTACCTGCGTCTCTCCATCATGCTGTCTGTCACATGTAGTCAGTACCTGCGTCTCTCCATCATGCTGTCTGTCACATGTAGTCAGTACCTGCCTCTCTCCATCATGCTGTCGCATGTAGTCAGTATCTGCCTCTCACCATCATGCTGTCTGTCACATGTAGTCAGTACCTGCCTCTCTCCATCATGCTGTCTGTCACATGTAGTCAGTACCTGCCTCTCTCCATCATGCTGTCACATATAGTCAGTACCTCCCTCTCTCCATCATGCTGTCACATGTAGTCAGTACCTGCGTCTCTCCATCATGCTGTCTGTCACATGTAGTCAGTACCTGCGTCTCTCCATCATGCTGTCTGTCACATGTAGTCAGTAACTGCGTCTCTCCATCATGCTGTCTGTCACATGTAGTCAGTACCTGCGTCTCTCCATCATGCTGTCTGTCACATGTAGTCAGTACCTGCCTCTCTCCATCATGCTGTCACATGTAGTCAGTACCTGCATCTCTCCATCATGCTGTCACATGTAGTCAGTACCTGCCTCTCTCCATCATGCTGTCACATGTAGTCAGTACCTGCCTCTCTCCATCATGATGTCGCATGTAGTCAGTACCTGCCTCTCTCCATCATGCTGTCACATGTAATCAGTACCTGCGTCTCTCCATCATGCTGTCTGTCACATGTAGTCAGTACCTGCGTCTCTCCATCATGCTGTCTGTCACATGTACTCAGCACCTGCCTCTCTCCATCATGCTGTCGCATGTAGTCAGTACCTGCGTCTCACCATCATGCTGCCACATGTAGTCAGTACCTGCCTCTCTCCATCATGCTGTCACATTTATTCAGTACCTGCGTCTCTCTATCATGCTGCCACATGTAGTCAGTACCTGCCTCTCTCCATCATGCTGTAATATGTAGTCAGTACCTGCTTCTCTCCGTCATGCTGTCACATGTACTCAGCACCTGCCTCTCTCCATCATGCTGTCGCATGTAGTCAGTACCTGCCTCTCTCTATCATGCTGTCACATGTAGTCAGTACCTGCCTCTCTCCATCATGCCGTCGCATGTAGTCAGTACCTGCCTCTCTCCATCATGCTGTCTGTCACATGTAGTCAGTACATGCCTCTCTCCATCATGCTGTCACATGTAGTCAGTACCTGCTTCTCTCCATCATGCTGTCGCATGTAGTCAGTACCTGCCTCTCTCCATCATGCTGTCACATGTAGTCAGTACCTGCCTCTCTCCATCATGCTGTCACATGTAGTCAGTACCTGCTTCTCTCCATCATGATGTCGCATGTAGTCAGTACCTGCCTCTCTCCATCATGCTGTCACATGTAGTCAGTACCTGCTCTCTCCATCATGCTGTCACATGTAGTCAGTACCTGCTCTCTCCATCATGATGTCGCATGTAGTCAGTACCTGCCTCTCTCCATCATGCTGTCACATGTAATCAGTACCTGCGTCTCTCCATCATGCTGTCTGTCACATGTAGTCAGTACATGCGTCTCTCCATCATGCTGTCTGTCACATGTACTCAGCACATGCCTCTCTCCATCATGCTGTCGCATGTAGTCAGTACCTGCGTCTCTCCATCATGCTGCCACATGTAGTCAGTACCTGCCTCTCTCCATCATGCTGTCACATTTATTCAGTACCTGCGTCTCTCTATCATGCTGCCACATGTAGTCAGTACCTGCCTCTGTCCATCATGCTGTAATATGTAGTCAGTACCTGCTTCTCTCCGTCATGCTGTCACATGTACTCAGCACCTGCCTCTCTCCATCATGCTGTCGCATGTAGTCAGTACCTGCCTCTCTCTATCATGCTGTCACATGTAGTCAGTACCTGCCTCTCTCCATCATGCTGTCACATGTAGTCAGTACCTGCCTCTCTCCATCATGCTGTCACATGTAGTCAGTACCTGCCTCTCTCCATCATGCTGTCGCATGTAGTCAGTACCCGCCTCTCTCCATCATGCTGTCACATGTAGTCAGTACCTGCCTCTCTCCATCATGCTGTCGCATGCAGTCAGTACCTGCCTCTCTCCATCATGCTGTCACATGTAGTCAGTACCTGCCTCTCTCCATCATGCTGTCGCATGCAGTCAGTACCTGCCTCTCTCCATCATGCTGTCACATGTAGTCAGTACCTGCCTCTCTCCATCATACTGTCACTTGTAGTCAGTACCTGCCTCTCTCCATCATGCTGTCGCATGTAGTCAGTACCTGCCTCTCTCCATCATGCTGTCACATGTAGTCAGTACCTGCCTCTCTCCATCATGCTGTCGCATGTAGTCAGTACCTGCTTCTCTCCATCATGCTGTCACATGTAGTCAGTACCTGCTTCTCTCCATCATGCTGCCACATGTAGTCAGTACCTGCCTCTCTCCATCATGCTGTCGCATGCAGTCAGTACCTGCCTCTCTCCATCATGCTGTCACATGTAGTCAGTACCTGCCTCTCTCCATCATGCTGTCACATGTAGTCAGTACCTGCCTCTCTCCATCATGCTGTCGCATGTAGTCAGTACCTGCCTCTCTCCATCATGCTGTCACATGTAGTCAGTACCTGCCTCTCTCCATCATGCTGTCGCATGTAGTCAGTACCTGCTTCTCTCCATCATGCTGTCACATGTAGTCAGTACCTGCTTCTCTCCATCATGCTGCCACATGTAGTCAGTACCTGCCTCTCTCCATCATGCTGTCGCATGTAGTCAGTACCTGCCTGTCTCCATCATGTTCTCGTTAAGTCTTCACGTTCTACATCATTTTATTATTTTAAACTGTAAAAGTTGTCATAAATTTGAAAGTGTATGAGAAAGAAGGAAATTAAAAACTAACATGGGAAATAGCAAGGTGACGAGAATAACAAACAATCTAGACAATGAGAAAAATTTCGATATCAGATAGAGGGAGGTAGTGTGGAGGCAGTGAATTTGTTCATGTATTTGCCAGTAGATTTGTCAACTGATGGGTCTGTGAAAATTGAGGTATACCAAAGAAAAAAGTGGGTGGTTCTTTGAAGTATCACTGGAGACAAAGAACTTCAATTATAGAGGCAAAAAATGGAATGTATCAGAGTACAGTGGTACTAATACTGTTATATGGATATGAAGCATGGGATTTAAACGTTGCAGGGAAGAGGATGCCGGAGACAGTGGAGATGTCGTGTTTGAGGCTAATGTGATACATGAATAATATGCAGAAATTGGAGTCTGGAGATTAAAAGGTGTGGGATTAAAAAAGCTTAGAGGGATGAGAATGGGTTGACGAAGTAGCCTGGATACTTGAAGAAGATGGGGCAAAACGGAATGACTAGGATAGTGTATTACTCTTAGATGGAGGGAAGGAAGGAAGAGAATGGTCCGAGGAGAAGTTGGCTGGAGGGGGTAAAGGAGGTTTTTGAGTGCTAAGGGCATGGGCATCTAACAGGCTTATGTGAGTGCATTAGATGGGAATGAATGGAGGCAAATGGTTTTTATTATTCTACGTGCTGTTGAAATGTGAACGAGGTAACATTCAGAAAAACCGGTTAACCGGATGCCACTCCCGTAAGTGAGACGTACAGTGCCTGCACCCTGAAGAAGGGGCGGGAATGGTGCACTTCGGAGGGCCATGAGTACTGTCAGGTTCCCAGGAGGCAGGCTAAATAACTCAGGTTCGAACCCAGGCTGGTCGCTGTATTATTTGCTTTAAAACCACTTGTTTCGTGAATACATTAATATATATATATATATATATATATATATATATATATATATATATATATATATATATATATATATATATATATATATATATATATATATATATATATATATATATATATATATATATATAAACAACCACTATGAAAAATAGAAGAATTCCAAGCGCTTTCGTGACTACTCACATTATCAAGGAACTATAAAGGAAACGTGAGAAGAAGGCTTATAAAGGGCAGAATACACCTCACAGTCACATCACACTAACAAAGACAACACCTCACAGTAGCGTAACATCTCACGACTCTGTGAAGAGGAACATAAGAAAGGACCTGAAACTCTTCCCAAGAAATAAGATTAGTCCAATTTATCATTAAATTCTTCCCAAATTGTATTAATTATAAATGAATCCAATTTATATAAACCAAAAGAAATATTCATATTATTTTCAAAACTGCTTTTAATAAAACATGATTCTATTATATTCCTCTCAACCATGGACTTGCTTGATACAACCTTCTCAGCATTTTGAAAATCAATTGGATGGGAAGAGTTTCAGGTCCTTTCTTATGTTCCTCTTCACAGAGTCGTGAGATGTTACGCTACTGTGAGGTGTTGTCTTTGTTAGTGTGATGTGACTGTGAGGTGTATTTTGCCTCTTTATAAGCCTTCTTCTCACGTTTCCTTTTATAGTTCCTTGATAATGTGAGTAGTCACGAAGCGCTTGGAATTCTTCTATTTTTCATAGTGGTTGTTTTGCATATTTTGATATCACCTGTTTACTGTGATCTTTTTGCATATATATATATATATATATATATATATATATATATATATATATATATATATATATATATATATATATATATATAATAAAATATAGTATAATAAAGGAAGGCTAAGAATTAAAATGACTCTGAAATACAGTGAAATTAATTCTCAAATTATATATATATATATATATATATATATATATATATATATATATATATATATATATATATATATATATATATATATATATATATATATATATTTTTAGTTAGTTACCATTTTGTCCTAGGCACATGTCGATTTGACACTAGGCCTGTTGTATGTATGTGTGTGAGTGTGTGTGTAAGGAACACTTCGAAATGTTCCTGCCCGTCGGATGAACCCGGGCCCTCCGTGCGTGGAGCACGGAGGCCGTTCATTGAGGGCAACATTCAGTGTCACCACTACAGTGTGTGTGTGTGTGTACTCACCAATTGTGTTGCAGGGTCGTGTGTGTGTGTTATTACCATTTTGTCCTAGGCACATGTCGATTAAACACTAGGCCTGTTAGTTACCATTTGTCCTAGGCACATGTCTATTAGACACTAGGCCTGTTGTAGTATGTGTGTGTGTGTAATGAAACACTTCGAAATGTTTCGCCCCGTGGATTGAACCGGCCCTCGTGGTGATGCAAGAGCCTAGCCACCGTGCCATCGGGTGTTTGTGTGTGTATGTGTGTATGTGTGTGTGTGTGTGTGTGTGTGTGTGTGTGTGTGTGTGTGTGTGTGTGTGTGTGTGTGTGTGTGTGTGTGTGTGTGTGTGTGTGTGTGTGTGTGTAGTTACCGAAAGAGAATATAAACGAAGAATCTCTTAAAATGAAAACAAAAGTAAAAGTTTCTTTACAGCGATGAAAGTCCAAAAAACGTGAATGAAAGCAGTAAAAATAAAGTGTCAGGGGGAAACGCGAAGATAAATAAAGGAAATCCAAAAGTAGCAGAAAAAAATAAGGTACATGGGTGAGAAAAAGCTATACCCAAAAAAGATCAGGGGAATTAGAAAAAAAAATCGAGGGTAAAAAAAGAGAAACTTTAGCTCTAGTTTTAGAAGGTGCAGCAACAGCAACAGCAGCAACAACAGCAACAGCAGCAGCAACAGCAAATACAGCATAAATGACAGTAGAAACAGCAGCAACATCAACAACAGCAGCAGCAGCAGCAGCAGCAGCAGAAAAAGCAGTAGCAGCAACATCAGCAGCAACAGCTGCACCATCATCAACAGCACCAGCAACAACAGCAGCAGCAACAGAAGCAGAAGCAACAGCAACAACAGTAACATTAACAGTAATAGCAATATTATTAGTAGCAGTAGCAGCAGGAGCAGAAACAGCAGCAGTATTAACAGCAGCAGTGACACCAACAACAACAACAAAAGCCTCATTGTTATCATCAGCAATCATGATCATAATGATGATAATGATCATCAGCAGAACCAATAACAGGCCTGACGAAACCGTTTTGTTGCAACAGAACCAGCAACAGGAGTGACGAAGCAGTTCTGTTGCAAAAGTTCCAACAACAGGAGTTGTGAAGCAATTCTGTTTCAACAGAACCAACAACAGGAGTGGTGAAGCAGTTCTGATGCATCAGAACCAACAACAGGAGTGGTGAAGCAGTTCTGCTGCAACAGAACCAACAGTAGTGACGATTCAGTTCTGTTCAACAGAACGAACAACAGTAGTGACGAAGCAGTTCTGTTGCAACAGAACCAACAACAGAAGTGGTGAAGCCTTTCTGTTGCAACAGAACCAACAACAGAAGAGGTGAAGCAGTTGTTGCAACAGAACCAACAACAAGAGCGGTGAAGCAGTCCTGTTGCAACAGAACCAACATGAGTGACGAAACAGTTCTGTTGCAACAGAACCAACAACAGGAGTGGTGAAGCAGTTCTGTTGCAACAGTCACCATCGGCTGAGTCTCTGGAACTCACTATTTCTTCACTACTAAATAAAAGAGTAACCAGCAATACTACGACAACGAGGCACTTGCATTGTGATAGTTGTAGTTATGGTAGTAGTTGTTGCAGTGGTAGCGTTAATGATGGTAGTTGTGGTGGTCATAGTCTTGCCGTTACGGCAGTGGTAGTCGAGGAAGTGGGAGTGATAGTAGCTACAATAGTAGTGGTAGTGAAAGTGGTGGTAGTAGTGGTGGTAGTAGTGGTAGTAGTAGTGGTGGTAGTGGTAGATGTCGTGGTAGTGATGGTGGTGGTAGTAGCGGTGGTAGCAATAGTTGTGGTAGTGGTGGTGGGGGTGGTAGTGGTGGTGGTGGAAGTGGTGGCGGTTGTACTGGTAGTGGTTGAGGTAGTGATAGTGGTGGTGGTAGTAATGGTGGTAGCAGTGGTAGTGGGGGTGGTGGTAGTACTGGTAGTGATGGTTGGGGTGGTAGCTATGGTGTTAGTAGTAGTGATAGTAGTAGTGGAGGTGGTGGTTGTAGTTGCAGTGGTTGTGGTAGTGGTGGTAGGTGAGGTATTGGTAGTGGTTAAGGTGGCAGTAGCGTGGTAGTAGTGGTAGTGGTTGAGGTGGAGATAGTAGTTGCAGTGGTTAAGGGGTTGGTAGTGGTTGAGGTGATAATAAAAGTGGTAGTGATTGAGGTGGTTGTAGTAGTCGTAGTGGTAGTAGTTGTAAGGGTAGTGGTTGAGGTGGTGATGGTAGTGGTGGTGGTAGTGGTTGTGGTGGTGATGGAAATGGTGGTAGTAGTAGTAGTAGTAATGGTTGAAGTCATGGTAGTGGTGGTAGAAGTGGTAATGGTTAAGGTGGTGGTAGTAGTGGTAGTGGTGGTAGTAGAGACAGTGGTTGAGGTGGTGGTAATGGTTGAGGTAGTGATAAGGGTGGAAGTATTAGTGATAGTGGTAGTAGTAGTAGTGGTAATGGTGGTAGTAGTAGTTGTAGTAGTAGTAATGGTAGTGATAGTAGTGGTGGTGGTAGTTGTGGTGGTAGTAGTAATGGTAGTAGTAATAGTAGTGGTAGTGGTGGTAGTAGTAGTGGCAATGGCGGTAGTAGTAGTGTCAATGGTGGTGGTAGTAGTAGTAGTAGTGTTAGTTGTAGTGGTGGCAGTAGTAGTGGTAGTGGTGGTAGTAGTAGTGGTAGCAGTAGTGGTGGTAGTAGTGGTGGTAGTAATAGTCGTAGTAGTAGTTGCAGCAGTAGTAGTGGCAGTGGTGGTAGTAGTGGTGGTAGTAGTAGTGGTAGTAGTAATAGTAGTGGTAGTGGTGGTAGTAGTAGTGGTAGTTGTGGTGGTAGTAGTAATGGTATTGGTGGTAGTAGTAGTTGTAGTGGTAGTAGAAGTAGTAGTGGTAGCAGTAGTAGTGGTGGTAGTAATAGTGGTAGTAGTAGTAGTGGTAGTGGTAGTAGTGGTGGTGGTAGTAGTAGTGGTAGTAGTAGTTGTAGCAGTAGTAGTGGCAGTGGTAGTAGTGGTGGTAGTAATAGTGGTAGTAGTAACAGTAGTGGTAGTGGTGGTAGTAGTAGTGGTAGTTGTGGTGGTAGTAGTAGTAGTAGTGGTGTTGTTGCCAGGTGAGACGAGGTGTCTCTTTCATTATAGATGATAATTCCCAAACCTTTTTTTGTGTGTGTGTGAGTCTGGCCGTGTGGATGAGCACCCCGGAGCTGCTGCAGACAGTGACAACCCTCACTCTCCCATAGGGACGATAACATCTGTCACAGAGACACGACTTTAACCTCTACGGTGCTCACACCAACTTTATGCCCTTCTTCGACCGGAACCGAGGACCACTGTTTGTTTAACTGATTTTTTTCCCCGAATTAAGTCCAGTAATCTTATGGAATTTTGTCGTGTGATCATAACCCGAATTATTTTTTTCCTCCCTTTCCCATCCCTCCCTCTCCCCCTTAAAAATAAAATATCTCAATGGCAGTCAATGGTAAAAAATGCTCTGGCTGTGTCTAATACTTTAATTATAAAATTAATTGACATCAAATAATTTCCCAACGGATAATGTTCCTCCATGACATTGTTCCAGCAAGTTATTTCTAGTCAATAACAACAAGAGTTGGAAATAAATGGTATAAAATACCGACACAATGGAAAAATAAACACATAAGCAGTCTAATGTGATCCTTTATTAAAAACGTTTCGCCCACGCAGTGGGCTTATCAGATCCTATTTACCCAGCATTATCCACCTGACTCGATCCTATAAATACTCACGTACCTTTCACCCAGGTAGATCAGTTTGTGACTCGATAAAGCCCACTGTTTGGGCGAAACGTTGTCAATAAAGGATCACATTATACTGCTTATGTGTTTATTTTTTCAACAACACGAGTTGTCAGTGAGGCGACCTGGAGGTGTACCTTGAACTGCGTCCTGGTTACTGTGTGATGGCTGGTTCACTCTACTGTGAGGCGACCTGGAGGTGTACCTTGAACTGCGTCCTGGTTACTGTGTGATGGCTGGTTCACTCTACTGTGAGGCGACCTGGAGGTGTACCTTGAACTGCGTCCTGGTTACTGTGTGATGGCTGGTTCACTCTACTGTGAGGCGACCTCGAGGTGTACCTTGAACTGCGTCCTGGTTACTGTGTGATGGCTGGTTCACTCTACTGTGAGGCAACCTGGAGGTGTACCTTGAACTGTGTCACTGTACTTCCCTGTGTCAGTGGAATTCTACCGCTCAGTGTCAGTGTCACTGTACTTCACTATGTCAGTGTCACTGTACTTTCCTGTGTCAGTGTCACTGTACTTCACTATGTCAGTGTCACTGTACTTTCCTGTGTCAGCGTCACTGTACTTCACTATGTCAGTGTCACTGTACTTCCCTGTGTCAGAGTTACTTTACTTTCCTGTGTCAGTGTCACTATACTACAGTGTCAGTATCACTGTACTTCCCTGTGTCTGTGTCACTGTACATTCCTGTGTCAGTGTCACTGTACCGCACAGTGTCATTGTCACTGTACTTCCCTGTGTCAGTGTCACTGTACTGCACAGTGTCAGTGTCACTGTACTTCAATATGTCAGTGTCACTGTGACACTGACACAGTGTCACTGCACTTTCCTTTGGCAGTGTCACTGTACTTCCCTGTGTCAGAGTCACTGTACGTCCCTGTGTCAGAGTCACTGTACGTCCTTGTGTCAGAGTCACTGTACTTCCCTGTGTCAGTGTCACTGTACTGCACAGTGTCAGTGTCACTGTACTTCCCTGTGTCAGTGTCACTGTACTTCCCTGTGTCAGAGTCACTTTACTTTCCTATGTCAGTTTCACTATACTGCAGTGTCAGTATCACTGTGCTTCCCTGTGCCAGTGTAACTGTACTTCCCTGTGTCAGTGTAACTGTACTTCCCTGTGTTAGTGTAACTGTACTTCCCTGTGTCAGTGTAACTGTACTTCCCTGTGTTAGTGTAACTGTACTTCCCTGTGTCAGTGTAACTGTACTTCCCTGTGTCAGTGTAACTGTATTTCCCTGTGTCAGTGTCACTGCACTTCCCTGTGTCAGTATCACTATACTGCAGGTCAGTGTCACTGTACTGGACTGTCAGTATCACTGCACTTCCTTGTGTCAGTGTCGCTATACTGCAGTGTCAGTGTCACGGTTCTGGAGTATCAGTATCACTGTACTTCCCTGTGTCAATGTCACTGTACTGCAGTGTCATTATCACTGTATTTCCTTGTGTCAGTGTCACTGTACTTTCCTGTGTCAGTGTCACTGTACTACAGTGTCATTGTCACTGTACTACAGTGTCAGTATCACTGTAGTTCATTGTGTCAGTGTCACTGTACTGCAGTGTCAGTGTCACTGTACTGCAGTGTCAGTGTCACTGTACTGCAGTGTCAGTGTCACTGTGTACTTCCCTTCCTCAGTCACGACAGGAAAACACCCAGAAATCCCTGAATCCAAGTGCCTTCAACGCTACATTGGCCAAGTTACGTACATTACAAAAGTACACAAGTACAGAACACACACACACACACACACACACACACACACACACACACAAACGACAGAAGCTAAATTTTAAATGTCTTTTTTTCCTCACATGTTCTGGGAAAAGTTGAAAAGTTCTTCACGACAAATGTAAGAGAAAATTGAGATATGCAACGGTAGTGTAAAATGTGCACCTTAGTAGCGTGGAGTGTGCACCTGAGTGGCGTGGTTTGTGCACCTGAGTGGCGTGGTGTGTGCACCTGAGTGGCGTGGTGTATGCACCTGAGTGGCGTGGTGTGTGCACCTGAGTGGCGTGGTGTATGTACCTGAGTGGCGTGGTGTATGCACCTGAGTAACGTGGTGTGTGCACCTGAGTGGCGTTGTGTGTGCATCTGGGTAGCTTGGTGTTGTGCAACTGAGTAGCGTGGTGCGTGCACCTTTGTGGCGTAATGTATGCACCTGAATGGCGTGGTGTGTGCACCTGAGTAGCGTGGTGTGTGCACCTGAGTGGCGTGGTGTGTGTACCTGAGTGGCGTGGTGTGTGCACCTGAGTGGCGTGGTGTGTGCACCTGAGTGGCGTGGTGTGTGCACCTGAGTATCGTTGTGTATGCACCTGAGTAGCGTGGTATATGCACCTGAGTAGCGTGGTGTATGCACCTGAGTGGCGTGGTGTGTGCACCTGAGTGGCGTTGTGTGTGCACCTGAGTGGCGTGGTGTGTGCACCTGAGTGGTGTTGTGTGTGCACCTGAGTGGCTTGGTGTTGTGCACCTGAGTAGCGTGCACCTTTGTGGCGTGGTGTGTGCACCTGAGTGGCGTGGTGTGTGCACCTGAGTATCGTAGTGTGTGCATCTGAGTGCTGTGGTATATGCGTCTGAGTGCCGTAGTGTATGCACCTGAGAGTGGCGTGGTGTGTGCACCTGAGTGGCGTGGTGTGTGCACCTGAGTGGCGTAATGTATGCACCTGAGTGGCGTTGTATGTGCACCTGAGTGGTGTGGTGTATGCACCTGAGTGGTGTAGTGTATGCACCTGAGTGGCGTGGTGTATGCACCTAAGTGGCGTGGTGTATGCACCTGAGTTGCGTGGCGTATGCATCTGAGTTGCGTTGTGTGCACCTGAGTGGCGTGGTGTATGTACTTGAGTGGCGTATGTATGCACCTGAGTTGCGTGGTGTATGCACCTGAGTGGCGTAGTGTATGCACCTGAGTGGCGTAGTGTATGCACCTGAGTGGCGTGGTATATACACCTGAGTGGCGTGGTGTATGTACGTGAGTGGCGTGGTGTATGAACCTGAGTGCCTTAGTGTATGCATCTGAGTGGCGTTGTGTGCACCTGAGTGGCGTGGTGTATGTACTTGAGTGGCGTATGTATGCACCTGAGTGGCGTGGTGTATGCACCTGAGTGGCGTAGTGTATGCACCTGAGTGGCGTAGTGTATGCACCAGAGTGGCGTGGTGTATGCACCTGAGTGGCGTGGTGTATGTACCTGAGTGGCGTGGTGTATGAACCTGAGTAGCGTGGTGTATGCACCTGAGTCGTAGTGTGTGCACCTGAGTGGCGTGGTTTGTGCACCTGAGTGGCGTAGTGTGTGCACCTGAGTGGCGTGGTGTATGCACCTGAGTGGCGTGGTGTGTGCACCTAAGTGGCGTGGTGTGTGCACCTGAGTGGCGTTGTGTGTGCACCTGGGTGGCTTGATGTTGTGCACCTGAGTAGCGTGGTGTGTGCACCTTTGTGGCGTAATGTATGCACCTGAATGGCGTGGTGTGTGCACCTGAGTGGCGTTGTGTGTGCACCTGAGTATCGTTGTGTATGCACCTGAGTAGCGTGGTATATGCACCTGAGTAGCGTGGTGTATGCACCTGAGTGGCGTGGTGTGTGCACCTGAGTGGCGTGGTGTATGCACCTGAGTAGCGTGGTGTATGTACCTGAGTAGCGTGGTGTATGCACCTGAGTGGCGTGGTGTGTGCACCTGAGTAGCGTGGTGTGTGCACCTGAGTGGTATTGTATGTGCACCTGAGTGGCTTGGTGTTGTGCACCTGAGTAGCGTGCACCTTTGTGGCGTAATGTATGCACCTGAGTGGCGTGGTGTGTGCACCTGAGTATCGTGGTGTGTGCATCTGAGTGCTGTGGTGTATGCTTCTGAGTGCCGTAGTGTATGCACCTGAGAGTGGCGTGGTGTGTGCACCTGAGTGGTGTGGCGTATGCACCTGAGTGGCGTGGTGTGTGCACCTGAGTGGCGTGGTGTGTGCACCTGAGTGGCGTAATGTATGCACCTGAGTGGCGTTGTATGTGCACCTGAGTGGTGTGGTGTATGCACCTGAGTGGTGTAGTGTATGCACCTGAGTGGCGTGGTGTATGCACCTAAGTGGCGTGGTGTATGCACCTGAGTGGCGTGGCGTATGCATCTGAGTTGCGTTGTGTGCACCTGAGTGGCGTGGTGTATGTACTTGAGTGGCGTATGTATGCACCTGAGTGGCGTGGTGTATGCACCTGAGTGGCGTAGTGTATGCACCTGAGTGGCGTAGTGTATGCACCTGAGTGGCGTGGTATATGCACCTGAGTGGCGTGGTGTATGTACCTGAGTGGCGTGGTGTATGAACCTGAGTGCCTTAGTGTATGCATCTGAGTGGCGTTGTGTGCACCTGAGTGGCGTGGTGTATGTACTTGTGTGGCGTATGTATGCACCTGAGTAGCGTGGTGTATGCACCTGAGTGGCGTAGTGTATGCACCTGAGTGGCGTAGTGTATGCACCTGAGTGGCGTGGTGTATGCACCTGAGTGGCTTGGTGTTGTGCACCTGAGTAGCGTGCACCTTTGTGGCGTAATGTATGCACCTGAGTGGCGTGGTGTGTGCACCTGAGTTTCGTGGTGTGTGCATCTGAGTGCTGTGGTGTATGCGTCTGAGTGCCGTAGTGTATGCACCTGAGAGTGGCGTGGTGTGTGCACCTGAGTGGTGTTGCGTATGCCCCTGAGTGGCGTGGTGTGTGCACCTGAGTGGCGTGGTGTGTGCACCTGAGTGGCGTAATGTATGCACCTGAGTGGCGTTGTATGTGCACCTGTGTGGTGTGGTGTATGCACCTGAGTGGTGTAGTGTATGCACCTGAGTGGCGTGGTGTATGCACCTAAGTGGCGTGGCGTATGCATCTGAGTTGCGTTGTGTGCACCTGAGTGGCGTGGTGTATGTACTTGAGTGGCGTATGTATGCACCTGAGTGGCGTGGTGTATGCACCTGAGTGGCGTAGTGTATGCACCTGAGTGGCGTAGTGTATGCACCTGAGTGGCGTGGTATATGCACCTGAGTGGCGTGGTGTATGTACCTGAGTGGCGTGGTGTATGAACCTGAGTGCCTTAGTGTATGCATCTGAGTGGCGTTGTGTGCACCTGAGTGGCGTGGTGTATGTACTTGACTGGCGTATGTATGCACCTGAGTGGCGTAGTGTATGCACCTGAGTGGCGTGGTGTATGCACCTGAGTGGCGTGGTGTATGTACCTGAGTGTCGTGGTGTATGAACCTGAGTGGCGTGGTCTATGCACCTGAGTGGCGTGGTGTATGCACCTGAGTGCGTGGTGTATTTAACTGAGTGCCGTTGTGTATGCACCAGAGTGGCATAGTGTATGCACCTGAGTGGCGTAGTGTATGTACCTGAGTGGCGTTGTGTATACACTTGAGTGGCGTTGTGTATACACCTGAGTGGCGTTGTGTATATACCTGAGTGGCGTTGTGTATACACCTGAGTGGCGTTGTGTATGCACCTGAGTGGCTTAGTGTATGCACCTGAGTGGCGTAGTGCATGCACCTGAGTGGCGTGGTATATGCACCTGAGTGGCGTGGTGTATGCACCTGAGTGGCGTGGTGTATGCACCTGAGTGCGTGGTGTATTTACCTGAGTGCCGTTGTGTATGCACCAGAGTGGCATAGTGTATGCACCTGAGTGGCGTAGTGTATGTACCTGAGTGGCGTTGTGTATACACCTGAGTGGCGTTGTGTATACACCTGAGTGGCGTTGTGTATACACCTGAGTGGCGTTGTGTATACACCTGAGTGGCGTTGTGTATGCACCTGAGTGGCTTAGTGTATGCACCTGAGTGGCGTAGTGTATGCACCTGAGTGGCGTGGTATATGCACCTGAGTGGCGTGGTGTATGTACCTGAGTGGCGTGGTGTATGAACCTGAGTGCCTTAGTGTATGCATCTGAGTGGCGTTGTGTGCACCTGAGTGGCGTGGTGTATGTACTTGAGTGGCGTATGTATGCACCTGAGTGGCGTAATGTATGCACCTGAGTGGCGTAGTGTATGCACCTGAGTGGCGTAGTGTATGCACCTGAGTGGCGTGGTGTATGCACCTGAGTGGCGTGGTGTATGTACCTGAGTGGCGTGGTGTATGAACCTGAGTGGCGTGGTCTATGCACCTGAGTGGCGTGGTGTATGCACCTGAGTGCGTGGTGTATTTACCTGAGTGCCGTTGTGTATGCACCAGAGTGGCATAGTGTATGCACCTGAGTGGCGTAGTGTATGTACCTGAGTGGCGTTGTGTATACACCTGAGTGGCGTTGTGTATACACCTGAGTGGCGTTGTGTATACACCTGAGTGGCGTTGTGTATACACCTGAGTGGCGTTGTGTATGCACCTGAGTGGCTTAGTGTATGCACCTGATTGCCGTAGTGTATGCACCTGAGTGGCGTTGTGTATACACCTGAGTGGCGTTGTGTATACACCTGTGTGGCGTTGTGTATGCACCTGAGTGGCTTAGTGTATGCACCTGATTTCCGTAGTGTATGCACCTGAGTTGCGTTGTGTATACACCTGAGTGGCGTGGTGTATGCACCTGAGTGGCGTGGTGTATGCACCTGAGGGGCGTGGTGTATGCACCTGAGTGGCGTGGTGTATGCACCTGAGTGGCGTGGTGTATACACCTGAGTGGCGTGGTGTATGCACCAGAGTGGCATAGTGTATGCACCTGATTGCCGTAGTGTATGCACCTGAG
The DNA here is from genome assembly GCA_009830355.1 of Cherax destructor. Classification (NCBI taxonomy): domain Eukaryota; kingdom Metazoa; phylum Arthropoda; class Malacostraca; order Decapoda; family Parastacidae; genus Cherax; species Cherax destructor. The sequence continues at coordinate 188,864 of WNWK01001391.1, forward strand.
TGGCGTTGTGTATACACCTGAGTGGCGTTGTGTATGCACCTGAGTGGCGTTCGTGCTGTATACACTTAGTAAAACACTGGACAATCCAGGAAAAATATTTGTTGCTGCTTTTCGTAAGAATTCATCAGAAGAAATACTGTCATGTGAATGTATTCTGTATCATTCTGTGATAAGAAGAGATACACAGATAACCCGCATGTGGCAGATTGAGACTTTTGACGGCGTTTCGGTCCATTCGGATCATTAACTAGTCCTGTGTGACTACGTAATGATGCAGGTCGGACCGAAACGTCGTCATCAGTTTCGGTGTCCTGTGTGCGAGTTATTTATGTGTTGTTCCAGTCACTGTATTGTGTCTCTTTATTCTTTTTAAGAAGAGATGGAATAAACGTTATTTTGCTACTATACAATTTATAAAAGCATCAAAACAATATCAAAAAATTATGGGTGATGGGAGAGAACATTCACGAGAAGAACTGTGTGAGGGAGTGAATGTAGAATGTTCAGCATCTTCAAGACGAAAAGGTAGAAAAATATTCACGATACATTAATTTATTGGCAAGTGTTGATGGGGGGGGGAAATGCATACTGTAAATCAGCTTCAGTGACGGGTGTTCAACAGCAACAATCACATTACTGACGAACCTCACTGACAGGTGTTCAAACATGACACTCACCTCACTGACCAACCTCAGTGACAGGTGTGGAAACACAACTTTCACATCACTGATCAACCTCACTGACGGGTACGAACATCACTGACGAGTGTGGAAGCACAACATTATGAAAAAAAAAAATACGAGAAACAAATTTACGGAACATTTTGAAAGAAATAACATATCCATTCAAGCATAACATTGCTTCATGCCTGCAAGACTTGGTATATCTCAGGTACATAATACAAGATTTTGAAGAGTTTGTGAGCTGCATTTATTGAGACTTAGACAAGCTTCTGATTGAGTTTGACAGAGTTTTTGAAATCACAAAATATTCGAGGTAATAAACGTAAGTTACTGGACTATTTTAAAGACATTCTGTCTACAAGAGAAATGAGAACAGTAATACGAAGGGAAAACTCCTTTAAGGGAAAGGATCACCAGTAGGGTCCTACAAGGATCAGTGCTTAAAGAAACAGGAACCGCAGATAACTAAAACTAGACGGCATTTCGAACGTCATAAAGCTTTACTAGCATCTTATGAATTTCGGTCCTGTGCAAAAATATGGTCGCCTAGAAGAAAACCTTGTTATATATTACGTGTCTTTAAGCAGGCTTGTCTTTACATTCGTTTGTTACCCAGGTCACCCATCCTGACAAGAACTGACTCTTACACCTTCGATGTTGATGCCTCAGTGTTACCACAAACTACCTTTTTTATAGCACTCCCAGGGTAACTATTGATAATATATATGACCAGACATTCATGTTAAAGCAAAGCAAAATTTAACGAAATCATTAAATTAACCAAACGAGGAGGTAGGAACCGTGTAGGACTCAGTTACCCATCATGTAGGGCGTTAGGGACGCCACAACTACATCACTAGGAAATAGATATCCAGGCCACTAGTGGTTCCTGTCACATTAGAAAGACAAAGTGTCAGTGGTAGTTTCTCTTTCCTGCTACACACACACACACACACACACACACACACACACACATATACAGTGTGTGTGTGTGTGTGTGTAACAGGGTGATTCTTTCATTTTTTTTCTTCAACTTTTCGATTTTATTGCTCGTAACTTGAGAACGCCTCACCCAATTGACTTAAAATCTGAACACGTTTCTACCACACCACCTGCAACAATTGGAATGTTCATGTGCTCTATGACCAAAGTTGTTGAACTTATTTTCATCTTACATGAACTGCTTGGACAACCTCCAGAATTCTCAGTGGCCGAACTGAAATCGTTCAAAAAAGGTGCCAAAAAAATCGTGTTTTCCTCAATGGAAAGAATCTCCTGATGTTAGGTTGTGTAAGTTATCATGTGTCAATCAAACTGGCTCTGTGAGACAATTGGAGAATGTCTCTTCTGACCAGAAATAAGTCACACTATTTGACTTTTTTAGGTTATCTCAGGTTAAATCAGCCTAATGTTCTTTTGTATACTTACAACATTTATATGCCCTCAAGACCATATAAAACTTACCCACTGGTGATCACTTTTACATGAAGAAAAGTTTGGATTGATTTTGCCCTGGGCAGGTCCCAGTTTTCTTTTATGCAAACTGGAAAAATTTAAATTCTGCCTTGCATGCGATAATTTCTGAGTGCCGCATCTGATTAGCTTCAACCCTTCCATGCTAATAACTTAATAATGCAACTTCTGAGCGTCTTCAAGCTTAGCATATTTGTATATTTTAAGATATTGGCCTTTTTGGTCTATTTGAAAGGTTTAAATTACATTTGATCTGTGCAATATTCTAATATATCAATTTTATTGACAAAATTTGGAAATTATTTTCCGTGTGGTGACTTTTGAATGCCTCTTATGATTCCCATCAAAACTTCAAAGCTAAAGTATAACAGCATTACCAACTCTTGCCGCACTCTGCACTATTCCAATCGCATGCATTGAAGCACTTGGGACTGAGGTTATGGAATACGGGGATACCTTTATCGGATCGCGCAGAGACCGAAAGACATCTAATTCACCCTCCCACCCATCTCTCACACTCTGCTGCCTCCTTTTCTCTTTTCATAACCCATACCGCATCCTTCCCTACCTTGCTGTCTCCAATGTACGTACCTTTCTCGCCCATTTACCGCCCACATATCGCCTTTTCATTTTTCCTAAATTCTTCCCATCTTATCCACCCCACATCAACATCAATGCTGATGGAATAACAAAGAAGATTAGCGAAATAAGAGAGAGAGTAGCAGAGACAGTGTTAGACATCACAGCCATCACAAAGTCAAAAACTGAAGCAATATTACAGGTAGAGTGCCACTTACTGAAGATAAAAAAAAAACTACAGAGCCAGTGGTAGAGTGGAATACTGAGTAAGGAACCAGTAAAGATTTAAGGAAATGATAGGAAAAGAAAGCAGTGAGGACAATGATCTCATACTTAGCACAAATACGACTGAAGGACACAATAGATGTAAGAAAAAGTGCCCAACAAACAAATGAGGGTGATTCAAACAAACTTAAGAGGAGAACAAACCCGTATTTGGGACCCTCGAAGGAAATCACGTTAAACAGATTTCAGTTTACCTTTTCCGAACAACTTTAGTGTTTAATGGCTGATGCATCTTGGGCCAGGAGAGTACCTATTAAGTTTTGTTGACGTGAAGGCAGATTTATCAATATATTAAATAATTTAAAAATTTGGTATCATTGGAAACGGTGCCATAACTGGAGAATGGCTCATATGATCGGCTTCAAACTTTCACCACAGGTGTGGCTTCCTGAAGGCTGGCATAAGTTCTATTTTGTCAGTTATATTGAATACATAGTGATATTCATTTATTTTCAGTAACTAAGAAATGCTTCTCCCTATCGGCTTCGGAATATTGATAATGGGATATTCTCTGAGACGAATGATCCTCCATAAGTTTAGTCAGAATAGGTGCGAATTTAAAATTTCACTGAAATTGTTAAAAAAAAAAAATGAAATCATTTTAATCAGATCAGTTACTAGAGAGTCTTTTCAAGCTTCACCATTGGTGAGCTTTATTAAAAGGAAGCTTGGAGCTCATTTTTAGCTGAGTGAATTTTAATTTGCCTAATTTTATTAAATAAACTACTTCCCATGTGATAGCTAGAGAATATCTCTTCGGATCGGCTTTAAACCCTAAACGCTGGTGAGTCTTAATTGGAGGTATTTTTGTTTTGAGTCCTGGCTGTGTGGGTACAAATGTGTCATTTTAAAACAATTTTATTGAATTGGACGTTCTTAAGCAAAATAAAAATCAAATATTTTTTCTCATAGGATTGTAGAGAATTTAAAATAGGATGTAAATGAGAAAGGGGAAACTGAAAAAAATCGTGTTTTTAGGGGATTTTTAAATCGGCTAGAATAGACTTTCCTGCTTTTTCAAAATTCTGTTTTTACAAGATAATGCCTCTTGCATGATAGAAAAAGTGGCCTATTTTATAGATGGCTACTGGTGGGCAAGGCTAGTGTTTCTTATTGGAAGGTCTGAATTTCATTTTGGCTGTGTATATCCTAATTTGCCTTTTTTTTTTAATTGATTTAACTGGGATTCGTATTTCCACATGACATGTACATCCTTTTTCTGACTCACTTCAAATCTTCAACGCTAATAATTAACAGCATTTCAAACTCGTGCCGCACTCTGCACTATTCGAATAGAAGTAGAGGGGACTGGAGTTAAGCAATACGGGAATACCTGTTGGCATAATGTAAGTTTTCTCTGCTCTATCTTGGTATTATTCGTAGTGCGGCCCATGGTAGTGGCAGGCCTCGATATACAATCCAATACCTAAGAGGAGAAGACGAAGACAGGACTACGAAGAGAGCAACAAAACTACAGTAACCATCGAAACAGAGAGAGAGAGAGAGAGAGAGAGAGAGAGAGAGAGAGAGAGAGAGAGAGAGAGAGAGAGAGAGAGAGAGAGAGAGAGAGAGAGAGAAGAGAGAGAGAGAGAGAGAGAGAGAGAGAGAGAGAGAGAGAGAGAGAGAGAGAGAGAGAGAGAGAGAGAGAGAGAGAGAGAGAGAGAGAGAGAGAGAGAGAGAGAGAGAGAGAGAGAGAGAGAGAGGACCTGGTATCACTATAAAAGATCATTAAATATGAAACGTCAGGTATAACTTTCCCCCGGGGGATATGATCATTATTTGAGTAAAAAAAGAGAAAGACACCAGACTACAGAAGAGAGCGTGTGCAGATAAGGAAATTGCTGATTGCGGCTCAGTGGGAATTGGATTTTTAAGGAGAAAGATGGCAGAACAGATGATGGAGTGTCTATCAGGAAAGCGTCGAGAGACAAAACTCACACCGAAGATAATAAGAGGAAACACAAAAGATTAAGAGAGCCCCATGGTCAACCGAAGAAAAGAAGCACTGTGTCCCTCAGATGGGCAGAGTGCCACCCTGGCACCTAAAACAACTACTTAATGGAAGCGCTCGACAAAAATAATAACATTTAAATTAAGTAATTTTTTTAGTAAATATGTTACTTCAAGGCCAGATGTCTACCACAGAGAGAAACAACAGCAGACCAATGTATGAAAACAATACAGAAAGCAGAGGACAGAAGGATAAAAAAAAAGCTCGCAACAAATAGGCAGGGGAAGGAAGAGAAGTTGAGCGACAAAGAGAGAGCAGCACAGCAGAACACCGAAGTTGCAACCCAAACTTCTCTACACAGCCACATCAGACCCGAGATGGCAGGAAGGGACCAAGTGATGGTACTAAAGAAGGAAGGAGGAGAGCTAACAGGTGATGACATGGAGGTCTGTGGGGATCTCTACCGGCGTTTCTACGTTGCATTTACAGAAGAATCGAGATAACTGCCAAATAACAGGAGAGATTTAACCACATAATATGTGGTTAAATCTCTGAGAATATTTGACAGAAAAATCCTCTGGTGAGCAACAATTATCAGAAGTTCACAAAAAACACAGTTACGAGTGTCTTATGCAACACTGGGGAATTTCAAATGAGCCTTAACTACTAAAGGAATAACGCATAAAAAACCCTCATGATCTACATGTGTTTTAAATAAGTGTATCCACCTGCCGTCTGGAACTTTAAAGAAAAAAAACATTAAAATAATATAATGGCAAAAAGATATTCAGACAAAATGGATTTCGAAGTTTCGAAATATGATTTATAAATTCGGAACGAATCATGTGAGCAATAATGAAAAAAAATGAAACAAAAAGGAATAGAAGATATGAGAACAGACCATAAATTCATAAGAGGTTAGGGGAAACAGAGGGAGGATAAATGAATAGGTAAAACTTGCTATTTTGGCATAAAAAGCAACGCTCTTCTTGCCGAATAAGGCAAGCGAAAATTTGTGCATGCAATATTTTGCAAAAATCATTCTGAGCCTAACGAAAAAAATATATTTCATTGTGTTTGTTTATTATTAAATTACTGTAAATTTATCTAAAATATGTTTAGTTGGATTACGCTAAATTAAATTGCCCTTGTTATAATAAGGTTAGGTAAGTTTTCTAAGGTTCTTTTGGTACAAAATTATTAATTTTTACGTTAATATAAATGAAAAAAAATATATCTTCAAACGTATAAAAGAAAATTTAGAAAGGACTAAATTTTAGATGAGTTCTCGCTAATTGACCAGTTTTACCTAATTTCAACGGGAAGTAGAATGAAATTAGCTTTGAGGTAACCACACCAAAGTATGTCCTCGCAACCTGAAACGAGCCTAGTTCGATAGGCTCATGTTGTTTGTAGGATTGTATGGGCCAGTGGTTTAGAGCGTTGTGAATTTTTGTTCGTCATGAGGCGGGCTAAAACAACACGGGTTTGATCCTTTGGCTAGCCGCAGTGTTGTTATTGTTATGTATATATATATATAAAAATTATATATATATATATATATATATATATATATATATATATATATATATATATATATATATATATATATATATATATATATATATATAACGAAGAATTAAATGAGGCTAGATGAGAGGAAGAATGAAATTATTTTTCTCATACTGAAGACAAGTCTCCTGTGCAGTGGTTTTAAAACCAAATGAACGATGAACAGTTCGTCTTGAAGACAAAAATTAATGAGATGATCCAGGATAATGAAAAAGACAATTCGTGGGTGGAACGTTGTACCAATGAAGATTTCACTTCCTCAAGAGTCTGTTCAGCATCTCAATAGGATTTTATATACAAATAAGAAAGGAATTTATATTCTGCCGATGGTCACCTTCCAGATTACTAAAGTTAAGAGATGGTATTTATAAGGAGGCTGACATTATAGGGAAGCTGACATTGTGGGAAAGCTGACTGAGGCTATAATAGAGGAAAATATATTGAGTTAGTCTTTCCCCACCCCAAAAAAAAAAAAAAAAATTCCTTGGTGAGAAAAAAGGAAATTAACTTAAAAAAAAAGAGAGCAATAGCAATACTGCTGAAAATATTCTCTGCAAAAATAGAATTTTTTAATATAAAATTTAAATAATGAAACCTTGACAACAGAGATTCATTCTCCGATCAATTCATTTATATTTATGGAAGAGTAAAACCTGCCTTATAATAAAACAAAAAATATAGAAGAATTTGAAGTATTGGGGATTACCGAAAATAATATAAAAATCATTGTTAAACGAGGATAATATAAATATTAATATAGAGGACAATTTTATTTACAATTATGTACACTGGACGAATTATGAGGATGGACAAGAAAAGGCATTGTGAACTTTGTTTCTAAATTGATTGCTGATTTTTTAATGAACAATAGACAAAAAAATAAAAAAATATTGCAAAGATTGCAATGAGGAATACAGATAAGTTGAGCAAAGTGAAGATAGAATCCAATGTTGAAAAATGTGTTTAATTTACATGACTGAAAGGAAAGCTAGGACCCATGTAAATTAGAGTTTGTCTGAAGAGATCTTAAAAAGCCGAAGTAGGAGGAGCATTCACCATCGTTCACTCAGTAGCTGTCTTACCAGAAGTGCGCAGACCTAACAACTTAATGACGCTCAGAGCTGCAGCATCACCACTAAACCCTCAGAGCTGCAGCATCACCACTAAACCCTCAGAGCTGCAGCATCACCACTAAACCCTCAGAGCTGCAGCATTACCACTAAACCCTCAGGAGTGCAGCATTACCACTAAACCCTCAGAACTGCCTCCGTGATATGTCATCATTGCCTTAAAAATAGAAAAAAAACAGAAAACAATAAGAGACTTAGTGTTCAGAAACAGTCCCTCAGCACGGGTCCCGGAACAGTAATTTCTTAGCACTGGTCCAATAATGGTCAATCCCATCTACAGGTCAAGCAACGAACTAAAGCTGGATAAATTCATATCTAGAATGGATTTCAAGAAATACCAGTAGAGTTGCAGATGAGTGTAACATGGAGTCATCGAAGCTAAATCCCTGGGTATTTAAAAAAATGGACACATACGAGTTAGAAAGGCTGGGCTTGAGGAGGACCTGCTGGTATGGGCCAGCAGGCCTACTAAACATGAGACAAAAGTGTAGTACTAGAACATTATTTTAGGAAATGCTTCCCTCTGAGGTGTGTCACTGCAACACAGGGTAGTTCATGTAGGTTTGCCATGAAGAATCCTGACCCGGGTTTTCTCAAAGCAGCACAGGGTAGGAGAGATTACCAGAATATATAGAGGAAGAGAAGTCAGGTGGGAGAGGCGTCATGTCAGTGATGTGTCGGTCAAGTCACCTGACCGCGGTGTCTTGCCGTGGTAGCACCAGGCTGGATAACATATTGAAATATTGATACTACCGGAGTTCTGATCTTCGGTGTTAGAAAAGGAGATCATCAATGCAGTCTCAAGGCAGCGGTTTTTCTGCAGAAGGGGCTCTTTTTTTTTACCAGCCTAGCATCTCCTCACTTCATCAGATGGCACTGCAAAATACCCTGAACCACGCATGTGTTGTTCATGAGTTGGTCACTGCGCTCCGGCTACAGATATATTTATGCTCTCTGAGTTGCTGTTTCAGACTTCTCGACGTCTCTCCCACTTACATTATATCACAGTCACCACACGGGATAAAGTAGACCCAGGGTTGGCATCTAAGGGTGTTGACGGTGGTCTTGTTGCTAACCAGGTCTTTGACTGTGGCAGAAGAGCTTGTACCTGCGCCCATCTTACCACTGCCTAGGTAGGGCCTTCATCACTTTACTGGCTACGTCCCAACACGGAAGGACAATGTACCTTTAGTAGGGTTGTCTGTCGTTATCGTGTTCATGACGCGTTGTGCTCTCCTGTAAGGGTTGATAACAAGATGGAAACAGGATACGAATGAATGCACTTTGGATATAGAGATGGATAGAGACGTTATAACTCTCAAAAACACAATTAAAATTTCTCTCTTGGTTCTCGTGTAGTGATAGGAGTAGCAATGCAGGAAATCACCTTCGTTACTTCGCACACTCGGGCGTCAACAAGGTGAGGGAGTTGGTCATCTCTTTTCCAGTTTTAGGGTAAATCTTATTAACGGTTGTAGATCTCGGAGAGATGATTCTGAATGTCAAACCTACCATGATAAATGACTATTTGAAACAACCAGGGGTAAAATTGAGAAGAAACCTCAATTAAATATTAAAGATAAAAATTTACCGAAGAATTAGGCAGAATCACACAAGGTATAAAATACCAGCAAAAGTACAATAGACACTTATGAAACGAGAGAAAACTTCTATTAGGATACATTTCGCTCACAAGGAGCTTTCTCAATACAAATGACAAAGACCCTGGTGAGCGAAATGAAAGCTTTGCATTGTTTCACATTTGTCTATTTTATATAGAATTAGGCCAGTTATTCCGCTGGAGTTCATAATGCGCAAAAAAAAAAAAAAATTGGAAATTTTCCGGTGATTTACTTACAAGAAGATAAAGTGAAGGATAAATGTAAAATGTAAACATTGTGCCAACATATATACAACGTTAGAGTGACGTCCCTTCAGACTACAGCTCTCTCTCTTAGAGAAGGTAATACAATGTGTATATTTCTTCTCGTTGAACAGGTAAGAGGACGCTCTCTTGAAACTACAGGCCTTTTTTTCACTGATAAAGTAAGAGAAAAAGATCTTTTAAACGACTGGTCACACTCACTGAAAAACTTAAAGGAAAGACAAATCACGGAACGGGTGGGGATTTAAACCCATGGTGTGATTTGTTTTGAATTGTGTTGTTACAATTTCGTGAGTTACAGGAAAGGCTGTATCTCTGAGAAGGCGGTAAGGAATTTTTTTTTTCGCTCTATATGCCTCTCTCTGTGAAAAAAAATATATAGGAAAGTCTCTTCACACTGTAGGGCTGACTTACTGAGAAGCATTATGGTCAAAACACTGGCCAAGAGTTATTAAAGAATAGCGAATGAAACAAATGAAGAGCAAAAGTCAAGTAACAAACAGTCGGTTTCCAACCAGTAAAATCCTATGTACTTACATTTATTAAGCAACTATGAGAAAGTCGAACAAATTATTCAAGAAAGGAATACGCAGTTTCATTACATTCGATTTCTAAAATGCTTTCGAAAGTGATCCCCGTTCAAGAACTACCCGTAAACTATCAATCAGAAGGAGGAATATGAGACAAACTACTCCCAGGAGAAAGATTTTCTGTTTGAAAACGAAATTTGGAATAAGAGTGTTTGATTCTCTTGCAACTTTCATTTCATTTTTAGCTTTTCTTATCCCTTTTATGATGCGCGGATAAATCCCTTTCTTCTCTTCTGTTCCAAAAGGTGGTTAAGTCTCAAGGTCATCCATTTAGGAATAGTTTTATCTGACCTTATTTCTCTACAGTCTATATATGTTCACTGGACAGCTTGAAATTTATTTCCATTAATGTCATATTTTCGATAAATGTCATATTGTCAGTTCCTTGTGTTCTCTAAATTCACTGCAATCTTGAATATTACCTTCTTCTTCTTTTACCTCTTGATCCTTATTATCATACTGCTTGTGCCAAGCTCCTTCACTGATCTCCAGATTGTTTAAAAGGTTCTTCTTATTTGCCAGAACCAAAGAAAATTATTTCCTCTCGTTGGTTCTGTCACAGACTGCTTTAAGAAACAATCCCGGACTATTTCAAGAAAGTTGTTTGTGAGGGTAAAAGTCCATATGTGGTATATGGTGTATGTATCCGAATGACAGTGAGTAATTGTTAGGCTTATTAACCTAGCTTTACATACTATTACCTGGTGGAACTGAGATGTCTTTGTCACCTATGATTCACGTTCCCAACATCACCTGGCTGAGTCACTTGGTGAAGTGGAGAATTTAATTTCCCTTCTGTTACTTTCATCCTTTACATTGTAACATGGTCAAGGAATGATCATTACTTCACTCTACTATCCTGACACTTGAGGTGGCTACCCTCTGGGATAGATTGGTTTAACTTGTCGTGGTTACATACGCTAAGTGTACAATGCTTGAGTTTGCATAAACACATATACGCACATTTACTTTAGAGGCCTTCATTCTTGACATGTCTTATTTTGTGTCTGGTAACCCCAATTTTCCTTAACCCAGCTCACAGGATTTAGCCTGGGTCAACTCTTCCACGGTGTACTAAGGATGCTGTTGTTTATTTATTAGCGACAGTTAATGGTTGAAGACTAAATCTAATTATTGTGGACTGTGTGCCTTCCTATCTCTCCAGTTGCCTTCAAGAATGTTACCATCACCTTCAGCCCAGGCTGTTTGTTCAACTGGGGCGACACCACATCCATCTGTACAATGTAAGTTGGCCTACAGCTCTTGCATAGTGCTAGGCACAACCCTGCACCAGTTTAGAGTCAGCCCAGGCACTTCAGGTTGCCAACTAAATGAAAGATATCTTCATCATCCGGGTTTCTGTTCATTGTTCTAGTCCTTGTCCATTATATTTCATTTTTTATTTTGCTTCAGATGGGCATATAATTTCGTTTCTTTATTACTTTTGTAAAAATATGGATTTTTTTTTATCTTGTCTACCTACATCTTGATTATTTTACATACTAATATTTTTCCCATTACTTTTCTGATAAAATCGAGAAACATTACCCTTTCATCCAGTCCCTGAAGATTACTAATTTTTAATATTCTGAAACCTTATTAATATCATCCAGATGAATCTTTCTTGGAGGCTTTCTAAGTTGGGGGTCGATACTGCACGTCTGAGATCAGAATCTTTCAGAAAATCGCAACTATTATAATTCAGTTTCAATTCCTCCAAACTTTTCATACTGATGCAACAATTCAAGTTTTATTTAACATACAGAGTCACTCCACCTCTTTCTTGTTTCTGTCAGTTCGTATGTGGGATTCGGCAGACATATTTAGACTTTCCAAATTAAACCACGTTTTAGTTATTGCTGTATCTGCTTCTGTACATGCGATTAATCTCATCTCGTTTATCTTAATCCTTGTGTTGCAACATTAGGTATAATAAATGTTTTTTTCCTTCTGTGCCTTCTCTCTGTTCATCTTTGTTCTTCTATTTATGGTATGTATTATCATTATCCAACCATTTTGTTTTTGTTTGGAATGTTTGTCAATTTTTATAGTTTGCAGCTGCACAATGCCTTTTCTTCATAAATAAACTCATCTTCAACGTCCACTCTTGTGTTGGTGTTAATTTCAACCTGTGTGTATCTCCCAGTTCAGTTTACAAATGATTTAACATCATTGAGCTGTGCTTCAGTTTTAACTGTTTCTCATTTGTTGACTCAGTGTACAGGTTATTCTTTGGGATGGCCATGGGCTCACCCCTAAGTGAAGTCTCGGTAGCCTGTATACGGAACACCTGGAGGAGAGAATAAAACCACACATCACCAGTGGTCTCCCTTGTTTGCGTTATGTGGACGACATTCAATTTATCTTTCCCAGACGACTCGACGCAACTGAACTCCTTAGCAAAGTCAACTCTCTTCAACCGTCAGTCAAGTTCACCATGGAGGGACTACATGATAGTTCCCTTCCATTTCTTGACGAACTTCTTTGCAAGAACGATAGTAAATTGGATTTCATGTCTTCAGGATGCTTACGAACTGAGATGCCTGTTACACGTCATGTCACACCAAGGCGCGAGGACAGAGTAGTGTTCTCCTAAGATTCGTTTTGTGAGTACATAGACTCTCAAGACCTACATTTCTCGAAGACGAATACAACTACATTCACCAGTCTTTTTCTAAACTCCAGACTAAGGAACCGACCACCTCAAACTTCTTCAAGGTTGATAGACTGATCACATCGTCTTTCCTTTTGCTGTCCACATACTAAGCCTGGGCGAAACGTTTCAACAATAAAGATACCCAACTGTTACACATGTGTCTTTACTCAATTTTCCTGTCGGTGCGGTACACCTTTTTCATAATTCTGGAATGTGGAACAATGCATCAGGGAACACCAGTACACACGTCAGAGAAACGATAGGAACACCGTCAGTAGCACACACCGGAACGCTCACACTCATCCCATGAACTTCAAAGATGCCGAATTAGTTATGAGGTAAGCTAACCAGCACTACTCTCCATGTTTAGAATCTGCTCTCATTGCCACTATCGATACCATCACACAAAATTCTGGCTATTTTATGATTTCAGACTTTTTCGCAAGATTCATTCAGAGCAAACCAGACACAGCCATCAAGTACCCCAGACCTTTCCTCCCCATGAAGCACCTGAGCTTGTAACTTTGGCGTTCAAAACGTCTCCTTAATAAATGTCTTTTCATTGCAATTTTTGCCTTACATAGTAGGTCTTCTGGCGCATAGTACGCAGGGCTTTCGCAAACCCAAGTCACCTCATCCATATAATATGTCAATCTTTTCTTAAACCTACATTTAAATTCCTCGACTGACTCTCATTTGCAATGGAGCAATTGAGGAGTAATGCCAAACTATACTGGAAAGCCATTGGTAATTTTTTACCAGCAAGGAGTAAAGAGAATGCAAAGAACCCAGAACGATCAATGTAGTGAGGCCAGTGCCAACAGCAAATGAGTATACAAAACACACAGAATAAGGAAGACAGTGGAAAACAAGTAACAAAACACAGGAGCATAAAACGACTACGCAGTGATAAGACGGTAAGCAAAAAGACAATTTAAAATGGATGTAGAAGCAAAGTCCAAAACAGATACTTATGTACAGCCATTTAATATGGAAAGTGGCACTAGGAGACTTAAGAAGGAGGGAGTGAACTTACAAAGGATAATAAAAAAAATAAAGAGAAGGATCAAAGAGGTCTTCCCCATGGACTAAGGGAAGGTGCTCAGAGGACGGAAAGAGAAAGAGCAGACAACAAAAGGTAGAGAAAGTTAAGACTACAAAGGAAAACACAAGAGACTTCCAAAGAAAATAATTAACACAATATCCCGTAAAGAGGAAAAAACACCCAGGATATCACCGTGGGCACTGAAAGAAGAAGATACCAGATAAGATAATACCATGGCTACTGTAAGAGTAAAATACTAGGAAGGAGAGAATTTGCACGACACAGTAGCAAATACCTACAACAAACTGATAGAAACTGGGCAGGTGCTAGACAGCTGCAAACATGAAAATATGATCGCAATATTCGAGAAGTGACAAACACAGGAAGCACTTAACAAGAGACCAGTTTCACTAACTAGCATACTGGATAAGGAACGAGAAAAGATAATATGAAAGAGATCAGTATAGCACCTGGATTACAAAAACGTATACATAAGAGACAGCCAAAATGGGTTAAGAAATAACAAATCCTCTCTTATGAAGCTTCTAGAGTTTTAAGATCGAGTAAGATATATCAGACATGAGAGAAATGAGCAAACGACACAATACCACAGAGAAGCCTGATAAACAAAGAGGAAGAACAGGCTGTAGTAATAGACAAGATCCTCAAAAAATACAAGAATACATGGAGAAGAGAAAGCAGAGGGGTTGGTAAAAAAGAAAGATTATGGAGTGGACAAAGGTGACGAGCGAATTCATCCAATGATCACTGCTGGAACGCCTGCTCTTTATGGGATACATAAATGACCTGCTGGAATAAATTCAATCCTGGTATTACTGTTTGTAGATTATGAGAAAGCAATTAGGAAAATATCATTTAGGGAGGTTATTGAAAGTGATTAGAAAAGTGACTACTTGAATGCAGTTCCCATATATGCAGATTAATGAGAATAAGGTAGAGAGCAAGAAGACCGGAGCGACAGATCTGAGAGTCAGCATCGCGGCAAACATATCACCAGAAGTTGATCTCAACTGCATAACCTCCATGGCACATACAACTTTAGCTAGCCTAATAAATGTTATATATATATATATATATATATATATATATTATAATATTATATATATATATATATTATATATATATATTATATATATAAATTAGAGATAGTGCCTATTTTATTGCAGGCAGCTACAGCATGAAGCCCGTGTGCTTAATCTAACATGTAAATAAACTCGAGAAGATTCAAAGGTTCGAGACTGCAATGGTACCGGTACTGAGGGAAATGAACTTCTAGCAGAGACTGAAAGATCTCAACCTAACAGACTAAGATGAGAGGAAGTCCAGGGAAAATAAGATAATGACATACTAAGAGGATTAGATGGAACAGATAGGGAGTGAGAGTTGAAAATGAGAGTGGATGCCTGGGGACACAGATAACAGCTAGAAAAGCAGATGTGTCACAAGATGGTTAGGAAATATTATTTCAGCTTCGGAATACTAAGAGCCATGTGCTAAGTGGTGAAGCAGTAAAGCCAAGCATCCTTCTTAGCTTCAAGTGTTGGTATGACAGACCTTTTCATTCCAGGAATCAGGGGCTATGAATCGATCCCTACAACTAGGTGACAACAACTGGGTGAGTACAAGTAGGTGAGTACAACTAGGTGAGTACAACTAGGTGAGTACAAGTAGGTGAGTACAACTAGGTGAGTACAACTAGCTTAGAACACAGATGAAGGAGTTCATAAAATTACGGAAAACAGAGGAAGGAAAAACAAGGGATACGGTAGGAAGTAGGAAGCTCCATCCCTCAGAAGTCCCGGCTTCCCGAACATCTGCCCAGCCCTAAAGCTTCATCTAAATGTGGGCATTTTTTTTTCTGTCGTCTCCAGCAACCTTCGATCAAGGTTCATTCCCTCCAATACAGGTATAATAATCGAAGAACATCCCGCCCACAATCCCGCCCTTCCCCAAATGCCTTGACCCTTCCCCCTCTTCCTTCCTTTACCCTTGATCTCTCCCCTCTTCCTTCCTCTGCCCTTGGCCTCTTCCCCTCTTCCTTCCTTCCCACACAATCTCCGCCCTTGATCCCGCCCTCTCTTTCTTCCCACCCACAATCCTTCCCGTGACTTGTTAAAGCTTCATCGGAGCAAAAAATGTTTGCTCAATGAAAGCTTGTGTCGGAACGTGTGTTTTCTTCAAGGTGGCAGCGTGACAGCCCCACTGATGATCAAACTCAATGCAAAGTACGTGGTCAGCTTTATGATAACTTTCTTGAACTCCATTTGCTTACTTGTCCACTAAATTAGTAATATAGAGATAGACAGTGAAATAAACAATGTGAAATGTCAAAGTATCTTATTACTGAAAATAAGATATCAGACATATTAAACAAATATCCAAAATTTGCTTGCAGCAAATAAGACAAGTGTAGATAAATATATCCAGATGTACTCTCGTTATCCTTTTTGGAGCCTAGTTCCTAGACCTTTTGTTTATCCATATGCTCTTGCGCCACCGTCCACAGGATGGTATAAGGTGCACAATAAACTAGAAGCTTCAAGGGCAAAATATAAAAATATAAATCTTCTCTTTGAGTAATCATCATTCACTACAAGAATTTTCCCATGATTCAGTGCCCTCTCCAGCTTCCGTTACACCACCCTCTCAGTTTCGCTCCTGATTTGCATTCGATAAGCAAGGAACAGGAATCAAAACTGATAAGAGATGCAATATTCCCAGCTCAGTATCAAGTATCGAGAAACGAAAGAAGAAACAGATGCTGGGAGGCGTGGCACTGCTAATCAAAGGAACTGATAGGAATAAACAGAGGTGATATAAAAGACAGGAGACCCAAGGAAGTAGCTGGGGTAATCAACAATCCGCCAACAAACAGAAGTAACGAAGAAAGAAGTGAAAGAGAGGGACGCTTTTTAACACCATAGCACAAGTGACAAGAAGGATAAAACTGACCAAAGCAAAGCGACTGATTTTGGGAGGTTTCAACCATAACGAAATAGCCTTAGAGAACTGGGAACCACACGAAGGTCCAGACACGAGGAAGGTGACGATTATAGGGGTGGCGATGGAAAACTTAGTCATCTTATTACGGACAACAGAGAGAGAGAGAGACGGGAGATGAAGGAGGAGGAGGAGGTGTTGATTCACCGGGAATTCACCCGGCCCGGGTCTTTACCAGATGGCCACCCGGCTCCGGCTCCCTGGTGTGGGAGTAGCAGAGACCTATGTCTCCCATGGAAGGGGGTTCCCCTCAGCGGCGGGACCAACAGGCCCCAGGCCTAGCCATATTCCCCCACTAGCACAAGGCAGGTAGGTAGATAGATGCTAGGCCACTCTGGTCTGCCACCTTCCCCCCCAAGGAGGCTGACGGGAAGGGCAGGCTTGCGAGCCACAGATGGTAACAAGCTCCAGCCTTGGCACCTACCCTGCCCCAGAAGGGCTGGGCATGGTGATCGACCGGGAGATGAAGCAGCTAGACTGGACCAAGTTGACATCTTCAGTGAAAATGATATGTTAGAAATAAATTATGAGAGTACTGCCCCTTTATTACATTCTTGAAATTATCCTGGATATTAAATACATCCCATGTTTGTGCCTTTTTTTGATACCAGCTAAAAAAACAAAAAAAACATTCCGAAGTGTGCATTTAAAATGTATCTAAGTGCGATGCCCAGAAAAATTTGCAGTGTTTGAATAGGTAAACAGAGAGCGCTGTAATCCAGTCCATCAATTAGTGACATCACTATGGTCTTATATAGAACTCATGCGTGGGAAGGGAAGAGTGTGATCTACTTTCTGCGCAGGTCAACCGCCGCGAAAAATACTCCCGCAGACCATTGACTTGGAAAGTACCCCAACTAAAAGCCTGCTTTGATTTCCTACATGAGCTACCTGCCTACCCTCTTGTCGATTCCAAGGGCCATCACCCCCGCTGCCCGGTCTTCAACCAGGCTCCCTGCTAGATGGAGTCGAGATACAGAAGTATGCTATTCTTCTCTTATGTAACTTTAGTAATGAGTGCCCTACTTTGCTCTAGCACCCATTATTCTCCTTTTATATCATCTTCATGTAACAAGAAAAAAACATTCCCTGGTAATTGTTTGCTGTGCTTAGTATATATTTCATTTATTGTATTTATATATATATATATACATATACATATACATATATATATATATATATATATATATATATATATATATATATATATATATATATATATATATATATATATTGTGTGTGTGTGTGTGTGTACTCACCTAGTTGTGGTTGCAGGTGTGTGTGTGTGTGTGTGTGTGTGTGTGTGCGTGTGTGTGTGTGTGTGTATGCGTGTGTGTGTGCGTGTGTGTGTGTAAACAACAACAAGAATGAATTTAGAAACAATGATTCGTGTCTCACAAACCAGCTGTAGTTCAATGACAGAGTAACAATATTAAGCAGGGAAAAACGCATTTCACAGTGTAAAGTAAAAAAAAAAAATCATTCTTTGAGGTATTACAATGCTTAAAGGGACGAGTTATAAGAATGGTGTTCTTCAAGGAACGGTTCTTGTGTCGGTTTTATTTCTAGTATATGTGAATGACACCCTGGATAGGACAGGTTTCTGTTTGCCGGTGACGTTGGAACTAATGATCAGAATGAAAGCAGCTGATGACAGGGAAAGGCTAAGATATGACCTGGACAAATTGAAGGGTTTGTCGGACAAGAAAGAGGCTTCTTGAATTTATTCATGGCAAATGCAAGAATGTGAAAAAAAAATGTGGACGA
>WNWK01001391.1:215000-287574 GCA_009830355.1 Cherax destructor
CTGCGAGTGATCAAAGAGTGTAATTATCACACAGTGTAGCAACACTGCGGGTGTATCCAATTTTGGTAAAAATAAAAAAAAATACCACTACTACTACCACCACCACCACCACCACCGCCTGCATCACTACCACCACCACAACAATCACCACCACTACTACCACCATTACCACCACTGTAAGATGTTCATTTTTAAATGATACCTTCCAGTGGATTCCTGCGGGTGGCTGCCGCCTGGCTGGTGTCGGCAAGACAGCGCTAGCACCACCGCTGGCGGTAGAAGCGAAGCTTACCGTCCAACAGACACGAAAAAGCATCGGCCGCAGCGTATCAAGATGTTGTGGTGACGATAAAAGCAGCGGCAATAGCATACCCAGATATTGTGGTACAATAACAACAGAGGCAGCAGTAATGAGAAATGTGGAAGAGTTGCTCTCATATATCCCGGTTTGTAACTATCCCAACTTATAACTATCCCATCTTGTAACTATCCCAGCTTGTAACTAACCCACTTTGTAAATATCCCAGCTTGTAACTATTCCGGCTTGTAACTGTTCCGCTTGTAACTATATCAGCTTGTAGCTGCCCATAGTTTGTAACTACTCCAGCTTGTAACTTCCCAGCTTGTAACTATTCCAGCTTGTAACTCCAGCTTGTAACTATTCCAGCTTGTAACTATATCAGCTTTTTAAATTAACAAATTTAACGCTGATCCAGCTTGCATCGGCTTATTGTAACTTCACAGCATGCAACGAAGATTGCAGTTGTTCAAGCTTGTAACTGTCCCAGCTTTGAACTGTCCCAGTTCGTAAAATGCCTTTGGGGATTGAAGATGGATAAGATAACTTTCGAAAAACTGTCATTGTCGTTGATACTCGATCAAAATTTTATTCATAAGAAGAAAGCTCTTTTTTTTATTTAAGAAGTTATAATTTCATTCATTATTAATATTTTCCAATTATATTTTCTTAAGGTATTTTTATAATCTAAATTATATATATATATATATATATATATATATATATATATATATATATATATATATATATATATTTTATATATATATATATATATATATATATATATATATATATATATATATATATATATATATATATATATATATACAGGTACCCGGTTTGATGGTCCCCAAACTCACCCTTTTATGTAAGTTTATTTTTTTAAATGCTTTTGTAAGTGTAATTTGGGGGTCTAAAAGGACTAGTCTATTTTACAGCATTTCTTAAGGAGATAAATTAGTTTGGTAATGGCACTTGAACAGCATTCTGAATGAAAAAATATCGTAAACCGGGGTACCACTGTTATATGTCATGCCGATTAGTAAAACTTGGATTTTCTAAATAGCAACGCTCACCTTGCCATATAAGACAAGCGAAAATTTGTATGCAATAATTTCGAAAAATCATTCAGAACCTAACGAAAAAAATATATTTCATTGTGTTTGTTTATTATTAAATTAATGTTAAAGTCATCTAAAATATATTTAGCTGGGTTA
Organism: Cherax destructor; assembly: GCA_009830355.1. Lineage (NCBI taxonomy): Eukaryota > Metazoa > Arthropoda > Malacostraca > Decapoda > Parastacidae > Cherax > Cherax destructor. Next base: position 216,516 of record WNWK01001391.1, read on the forward strand.
GGCTAAATTAAATTGCGCTTGTTGTAATAAGGTTAGGTAGGTTTTCAAGTTTCTCTTGGTACAAAATTATAAATTTTTACATTAACATAAATGAAAAAAATATATCTTTAAACGTATAAAGAAATTTTTAGAAAGGACTTAATTTTAGATGAGTTCTTGCTAATTGACCAGTTTTACCTAATCGGCATGACATATATATATATATATATATATATATATATATATATATATATATATATATATATATATATATATATATATATATATATGCAAGATGTTTAAATACTTATTTATTGATACAATAAATAACTATTTGATTAAGAAATTTCCCAGAGTGCTGACGGCTGTATTTATTGCATTCAAAATGCAATAAATTTAATTTTGAGAAAACTGGACAAATTCTTGAATTAAGATATAACAACATAAATAAAGTATTAAAAATGGGCAAGAGTCTAGTGATCTCTTTATTCATATGAGAGATTTTAACCACCCTGTTGATTTTCAAAATGCTGAGAAAGTTGTATCAAGCAAATCCATGGCTGAAAGAAATACAATTTAAGGGAGTTTTATGAAAAACAAGTACTAATTGCAATATGAATATATGTCCTGGATTGTATAAATTAGATATATTAATAATGAATTGAATTTGGGAGGACTGTAAGCTTTGTTGACAAAATTCCCCTTAGCCTGACATGTCACTCTTAAATTTTACCTGACAAGTGACCTGACTAACAAAACTTCACAATAATGGAAAGGAATTCCCACACTCACTGAGTAGGGTCACATGTGAAATCACATGTGAAGTCACATGTGAGTTCATAACTCTGATCTTATTGATCTTATCTCTGTGATCTTATTGATCTTATCTCTGTGATCTTATTGTTTTGCTGTTTCTTCATAATGTAAATATCACGAAAGCAATTGGAATATTACTATTTTTTTCACTGTAGTCATATTGCATATTAAGATATCACCTTTTTTCTTGTATCTTATTTCATAAATATATATATATACATACACACACACACACATTATATATATATATATATATATATAAACACTACAATATTTGTCCATACTAACATGTACCTACCTATTACGTAGAAATAAAGGCTTTTGTTGATCCATAAACAAAGATGGCTGTTAAGAGTTGACCATGAGGGACGCCGCCAGGATCCGCTGAAAAAGTTTATCTTACGGGACACTGAGGAAGACTTTGATGACTGCGTCAGTAAAGCGACGTAACTGGAGCATCACTCCTGGTGCCATCTCTCTCTCACTCACGGATATGAACCTTATGTTGACAGGTGCTATGATTTGTAAGGAATGACAATTAAAATTTTCACTTCATATCTCGCTAGCACTAATATGCAATATTATCCAATGTATAGAAAGTGGACATAACGTGTATCTCTCTCTCCCTCTCTAAGAAAGAGAAACAGCAAATCAACCTTTTTTTTTCTGGGAAATGTATGAAGCCAGGGTGGAGAACTTTAAGTCAAAATATAACGGCTTAGACACTGGAGAAGAGTTTCAGGCACTGTGTTTCTGTAGCCATTTTTGACATCTAGTAGGAGCGTGATGGGTGTTCTCTGGAACGGTGATGACTAGAGCGTTGAACTCCCTAGCTCGTTGTAACCGTTCTCAGTGTTTAAAAGTGTTGTAGCGTGCTTGATTTTTTATCTAAAATGTTAGGGAGTAATCAACAAGAGTAACACCAATGTTATGAAACTTGCATGCTTGATGAGAATGTTGATGCAGTTGATCCGAGTGTCGTAGTCAGCTTCATTTATTTTCCAGGTGAGTTACGTCGAGGCGCAAGAGGCCAGAGGGTCACCAAGAGGTAAAGAGGTTAACGTATCTGTGTCACATTTTAGGAGGTGGGCGCGGCGTATCCCAGGGTGAGGGAGGGCAGCATAGTTGAGGAGGCCGACGCACCTGGCCCCAGGGTATAAGAAACCATCATAGCGGACCAGGGGTGGGCACCTACGGTAAGCGTGGCCTGAAGGAGCAACCATAACACCTGTACGGGAGGGTATCGGCCCGCGGCTCACTCACATATAATAACAAGGCGTCTGGCCCTGCACTACCTGCACCATCACCTGGGCACAGGTAGTTGGCTGACCAGCATCACGGCTTCACTCTCCCTCTCCCGGCCACTCTGACAATTACTGTCGCCTCTACGGGATGCTGCAGCCCGCCGCGGCGGCCGTGTGTAGCGGCTGCACTGGACCAAGATGCAACTGGCGCTATGCATGCCCACTCTGCCGTGCCCAGTCACCTCAATACTAACCACGCTGGCAGGGTCTCGACCTCGCTTCATACTGGCCGACAGGACAACCCGTTCTCTCTCTCTCTCCCGCCTAATACACCCTGCAGCAATGTCTCCCCACCCAGCACCTCGCAATTCCTGACCACTCACTCTTTACAGCACCCGCGGTAGCTCTCCTAACTGCATAACAACGTGCCCAAGTGAGTCCATACGGGAGGAATGCAGGGGTACTCTCACATATGCGGGGCAGAGATGGGAAACGTCCATGGGGACTCATTATGCAGGTAGGTCCCGACACTGGCAGGGTCCCCCAGGCTTTTGTTGCATGCTAGCTGCTGCAGCCCTGTCCTGGGGGGTCCCCAGGGCCCAACCCACACCAGCACACGGCCGCTCCTCGCCCCTCCGTCACCCCGTCTCAAGGCCCCGTGTCCCGCGCCACCACTACCTCGTCTATGCCCCGGCGAGGCGACAGATGGGCAGAGTCCTGGTCTGAAACACAAGCCACCGTGGCACAATGACTATAGACGGAGATGTAATCCCTGGCTGCTTAGTGACGGTGAGTTGCATGCCATCCTGTGAGGTGGTGTGTCCTCTGTACATCCTCGTATGATGTAGTGTAGTGTGTCTTCTCTTCACTGTCACTTTTAAAGTACAAACTCGGGTGTACCTCTTGATGCTGCCTGGGTCCGTCAATGTTTTATTGCAGTGTTCACCACCGGTCACTTACGTGATGCAGACATTTCTCTCCTCCTCTCTCTCTCTCCTCTCTCTCTCTCTCTCTCTCTCTCCGTTCTCTCTCAATATGTAGCCCATCAATGTTAGACCAAGAAAAAGAAATCCTCAGAGCCTTGTTTTTAAAACAAGAATTCCATGATTGGTTTATCCAACTAGGAGTGAGTAAAGCCAAGACAGACAAATACAGAGCTTCAACTCCTGAGGATGAGTGAACCAAACACGCTAGCTAGCTAGCTTGCTGGTTGGTGCATCAGGTTTAACTCCTATCTACTACACGAAGGCCATTAAGGCTGCATGTCCCCAATACACTACTGGTAGAATACCCTTCTTTTCCCCGTAATATGGTCATTATAGTATATCACTCAGCTTATATACGATAAGAGATATACACATGTGGGCATATATGATCTGGATGTTGGACTATACTGGCCGAAGATGCCCTCAGGGCCAAAGAGCCACAAGCCAGCCTGACAGGGAACCGTGGCGACCACACCCTGCCGCCACTAGAGGCGAGGCTGGGGTATGCGCAACAAATTGCAACATCCGATGATGTTGCAGACTCTAGCAACCTCGCTGCCTCATACTTATGCTGCTTTTTTATTTAATGAAACGACAGGAGATGCGTATGGGCATGGTTGAGGGGGACGGTGGAGTGGAGAGGGGGTGAGTGGGAGTAAGAGGAGGGGGAAATGGGAGTAGGGGAAGGGGAAGTGCGAGTTGGGGGAGAGGGAGTAAGCAGAAAGGGGGACTGAAGGCAGGTGTGTGGTGGATACATGTGGTGAACGGGTATTGTAGACAGGTGTGGTGGACATGTGTGTTGGATAAGTGTGGTGGACAGGTATGGTGGACAGGTGTGGTTAACAGGTGTGGTGGACACATGCTTGCATGCGAGGTGGACATATGTGGTGGACCTGTGTGTTGGACATGTCTGGTTGACATGTATGGCTTATAGATGTGGTGGACAGGTGAGGTGGATAGATGTGGTGAACCGATGGCGTGGACAGGTGTGGTGGACAGGTGTGATGGATAGGTGTAGTGGATAGGTGTGGTAAATAGGTGTGGTGGACCGATTTCGCGGCCAGGTATGGTGGAGAGGTGTGATAGACAGATGAGATGGATGGAAGTGGTGTACCGGCGTGGACAGGTGGGATAGACAGGTGCGGTGGACAGATGTGGGACGGATATGATAGACGGGTGTGGTACACCGGTGTAGTAGAGACAAATATAGACAAGTGTGATGGAGAGGTGTGGTGGACAGATGAGGACAAGTGTGGTGGACAGGTGTGGTGGACAGGTGTGGTGGGCAGGTGTGGTGGACTGGTGTAACGTCATTGGTGGATCTTTGTAACGTTCATTGTTGTTCCTTGTAATGATCGTTGTTGGATCTATGTAACGTCCGTGGCTGAATCTGTCTAACATCTGTGGTTGTAACTCTGTAATGTCCATGATTAGAGCTATGTAACGTCCGTGGTTGTATCTCTGTAATGTCCGTGACTGGAGCTATGTAACGTCCGTGGTTGTATCTCTTTAATGTCCGTGACTGGAGCTATGTAACGTCCGTGGCTAGATCCTCTCCTGCTTTTCGCTATAAATTCATCTTGCGATGGCCTTCCAGGAAGCGCTAAACGCGCGTGGGTCATTCCGCGCCAGGAGGGGCGGAGGCTCGATCCTCTGACCTCTAATCCTTCTCCCCCCCCCCGAGGATGGTAGTGCAGTCAAGTGTTGTTTAGTGAGTCCTTCAGAGGGGAAGAAAAATGAGGAAGGGGAGAGGGGGAAAGGGAGGGGAAAAGGGGTGGCGAAAGGTTCTTCATAAAAGAAAGTGCCTGCAATTTCTCCTCCCCTTCCCTTCTGCAGGCGGGTTTAGCGCACTCCCTTGAAAATACTACTACTACTACTAAAATACTACTGCTATTACTACTACTACTACTTCTGCTACTACTACTATTACTACTACTACAACTTAAACTACCACTACTGCTACTACTACTATTTCTACTACTACTACTTTTACTACTATTACTACTACTACTTTTACTACTACTACTATTACTACTACTACTTTTACTACTACTACTACTTTTACTACTACTACTACTTTTACTACTACTACTACTATTACTACTACTATTTTTACTACTACTACTATTACTACTACTACTTTTACTACTACTACTATTACTACTTTTACTACTACTACTACTACTACTATTATTACTACTACTACTTTTACTACTACTACTACTACTATTATTACTACTACTACTTTATACTACACTAACTACTATTACTCACAGTCTTTGAACATAACTATACATCACATTACTCAACTTCCAACAAAAACCCGATACATAATGTTCCTCAATGGGAAAGAGATAAAATAAAAGAAAGAGGATAAGAAGAAGAAGAAGAAGAAGAAGAAGAAGAAGAAGATTTCTGTTTTTTTTTAACACTAAATGTGCATCCTCTTTCCTCTTTTTAATGACACTATATTCGCCTTTAAATAATTTGATTAATTTACGCATTTTTATTCAGTCAGCATTCTCGTATTTTCACCTGATACAAAGTTGAAGACTACCATCAACTTTGCTGGACCACGTACACAAGAGGAAAGAGAAGGTGGGTCCTTGTAATGAGCGAAACCAATTGGATTCAGTGATTTCTAAGCTGATTTGCAGCAGGTACTAAGTTGGCAGACAACAACTATCCGGGGAAGTACATACTATTGCAGTCTAATGAACGTGTAAGATGATAGGTAACTATTGCAAACATCTATTTACATTCACTATGCATTATTGATGTGTTTCTTAACAGTTACTCTTCCTGTAGTATTTCCTTCAAAATTTTGGAGTTTGGAACGTGGACTAGGCTTTCGGGCCGATGACCCCCGGATTCACGAATAAATTAACATCCGTGTTGAAGAATGGAAACGTTTCGCCAGCCAGTGGCTTCTTCAGTCCAGTACAGAGAAGAACCGTGGAAGATCAGGAGGAGTTTAAGGTAATCAGTCCCTCAGCCTGGAGTCGATGTGTTCAGTTTATCAATCTTGATGGACTGATCACATTTCAGTTTTTTATGGTAATTCTAGTGCTCAGTGTTCACATATGATCTTTCTTTAGTATTATCCATGAATAGCTGCTATGTCTAGTGTTAGGTCGGTCCTTCGTGTTTTCTGCTGCTGTTAATGTATTTTCTTTAACGTCGGTCATAGAAATGAGCAGCAGACTCTTCGGTTTAGGAATTTTACACAGACCTCGCAACATGGGTATGGAAGAAAATATTAAACTTCAGTGTAGTTTGCTTAAACACTATTCTTTTTTCGAGACTATGTTACTGGCATAGAATACCGTGAGGTGTGGATCTCTCAGTGTATATATACACCGCGAGGTGTGGATCTCTCAGTGTATATACAACGCGAGGTGTGGATCTATCTTTGTATATACACGCGAGGTGTGGATCTATCTTTGTATATACACCGCGAGGTGTGGATCTCTCAGTGTATATACACAGCGAGGTGTGGATCTCTCAGTGTATATACACGGCGAGGTGTGGATCTCTCAGTGTATATACACGGCGAGGTGTGGATCTCTCAGTGTATATACACAGCGAGGTGTGGATCTCTCAGTGTATATACACGGCGAAGGTGTGGATCTCTCAGTGTATATACACGGCGAGGTGTGGATCTCTCAGTGTATATACACCGCGAGGTGTGGATCTCTCAGTGTATATACACGGCGAGGTGTGGATCTCTCAGTGTATATACACTGCGAGTGTGTATCACTGTGTTTATACAAAGACCGTTTACTACATTCCTTTTCGTAAAGATTTAAGTTTTCTTGACTGTTAGAATGTGGGTCATTACGGCTTCATGCCTTAATGACCCACGTGCGGTCAAAAGGCTCTATAGAATCGTAACACACTAACTACCTCACAGTCATTGGCTGGTGACTCTTCAGAAGGGCTGTTGACTTAGTCCCATCTCCCATCGCTGGCACTTTTATTTCTCATCGCTAGTACTGTCACCTCTCATCGTTGGGAAACACCGATATAACCAAGGAAACGTTAAAAAAATAACTCGAAGTGAATATTTTAGTGTCGTAGTCGCTTTACCGACAGTCTTCAGTCGAAGGGGTAAAAATCACGTTTGCCTAGAAGGATGTTTTGCCTATCTGCTGCCTGGTGGCACCAAGCACCCTGTCGACCTGTTCTTTCAAGACCCTTTGGTTTTTACCGAGGAAGTCCTCCTCTTGCCCCAGCACGAACTGACAATACAACTCGACATAATATGCACTAAAAGTATTACTCTTCTTTCCGCTCCAAATCTCCTCGTGCTCCCGGGATTGGTGCACAAAAAAAGACGATCTAATATCATGACATCGGCCAGAGAACACATTTCTCCACAAGCGGTGCTCTCAGTTTAACCCCTTATCATATAGGGGTGGAGAGTACAGGCGTAACGTGGTATTTGTACGCAAATTATGGTTTGGGCATCCCAGAAGGAACGCCAATACTGTGTTAAGGCGACTTCCCTCTAATTTTAGCGACATGCAAGTACGTTCTTGTGATTGATCGGAGTCTTCTCTCAACTGCTTGAGGGAAATGGAGCAAGAATAGGCAGGGTAGAAAGAGTGGAAGGTACTGGGGAGCAAAACTGGAGAAGGTGGAAACGGGAACAGGCAGAGACTGGGGGAGAGGTAGAGACTGGGGGAGAGGTAGAGACTGGGGGAGAGGTAGTGACTGGGGAAGAGGTAGAAACTGGGGGAGAGGTAGAGACTGGGGAAAAGTAGAGACTGGGGAAGAGGTAATGACTGGGGAGAGGTAGTGACTGTGAGAGAGGTAGTGACTGGGGGAGAGGTAGAGACTGGGGAAGAGGTAGAGACTGGGAGAGAGGTAGAAATTGGGGTAGTGGTAGTGACTGGGGGAGAGGTAGAGACTGAGGGAGAGGTAGTGACTGGGGAAGAGGTAGAGACTGGGGAGAGGTAGAGACTGGGAGAGAGAGGTAGAGACTGGGGAGAGGTAGTGACTGGGGAAGAGGTAGAGACTGGGGAGAGGTAGAGACTGGGGACAGGTAGAAACTGGGGAGAGGTAGAGACTGGGGGAAAAGTAGAGACTGGGGAAGAGGTAATGACTGGGGAGAGGTAGTGACTGTGAGAGAGGTAGTGACTGGGGAGAGGTAGAGACTGGGGAAGAGGTAGAGACTGGGAGAGAGGTAGAAATTGGGGTAGTGGTAGTGACTGGGGGAGAGGTAGAGACTGGGGGAGTGGTAGTGACTGGGGAAGAGGTAGTGACTGAGGAGAAGTAGAAACTGGGAGAGAGGTGGAGACTGAGGAGAGGTAGTAACTGGGAGATGAAGAGACTGGGGGAGAGGTAGTGAGTAGGGGAGAGGTAGTGACTGGGGGAGAGGTAGAGACTGGGGGAGAGGTAGAGAGAGAGGCAGAAACTGGGGAACAGTCAGAGAAAAACAAACTGAAACAGAGAAGCAAATTTGAGGAGAGAAAGAAGCAGAGATGGACAGCAAAGGGAAGGAGGTGGAGGCTACTAAGGGGACAAAGTAACTAATCTCACGCAAGAACTAGAAGGTTTAGTTCTTGCAGTTTTAGTTCGCCAGATTATAAGTCGAACAAGAGAAAACGGAATAATTCTGGTCATCTGGTGCAGCGTCGAGAGCGAGCTACCTCGTGTTTTGAACGCCCAGCGGTGTACAAAACAGGATGGAGAACTTGTTTTTATGAGATTTCTGAATTTACACTATCGCCATTTGTCTTCATAGAGCTGCCCTGACAGCCACCATATGGTGTCTGCCTTTTCTAAGTGGATAAAACCTACGTTAACTATTTGCCCTACTACTGAGATGGAACCAAGATCTTTTTTAAAGCTATGGTATTGCCATTAACTGCATGAGAAAGAAAAAAAACCCATGAAATCTTCATAAACTATTTTTGTTATTGAATCTCGGTGAGCAGAACTATCGGGCCACTAGATATAATAGTAGAAAAATAAATCATAAGACAAATACTCTTAGATAAATGACCAAATAAATCACACATAAAACACCAGCTACGGCTGCAAACAGAATTCTATTTGCTTTATTAAAAATGTGTTTGTCTGTTGACTCTGCTCATAAATCTTTTTTTTTTTTTTTTTTTTAGGTAATAAAGATTTTAAAAAATAACATTAATAATGGCAGTGGGTAACAGGCTCCATTTGAAAGACCTTCCCAGGGAGGTGCCTTGATGATGGTGAAGGGTTCTTGATCCTAGGAATGAGAACCATCCTCCTCTTCCTCCGATCAAATCTGATTACCTTCTATCCCACGGCTATCATGATGACAACAAGTGTGAAACAGCAAAAAGGTACGACAACACATGTGCATCACTAGGAATCTTTACTGAGGGAACGTTTCGCTCAAGCTGCAGACTTCATCAGTCGAAGACAGAGATAAAACACACATCTAGAGACATCAGTCTTGGTGAAAGACGTAGTAAACGAAGTGGAGTGGCACTGTGATGCCACCAGCCCATCAACCGAGGAGAAGGATCTTCTCTGATCTTCCTCTTGTATTCATTACATCGAACTACCACTCCACTTTGTCTACCTCGTCCTCCAGAAGTGGGATTCATCTCTGTCTTCGACTGAAGAAGTCCACAGAGCGGGCGAAACGTTTCATCAATGAGAATTCCTGGTCTTGCACATGTCTTACGCATCAACTTGTGGGTACTGTATACCATTTGTAATGGTATACCGTAATGGTGCTTGGGGGGTAATGGTATGTGTGTGTACTGCAGGAGGGAGAAGGATGTCACCAACTCCTCCTCTTCCTCTTCCTAATCCTCCTCCTTCTCCTCCTCCTCTTCCTTCTCTTCTTCCTCCTGCCTTACGCCTCAACATCGAGTCAACTAAGTGTATAAACTATTGATTCACACAAAAGCTGATAATAGTACACCACTTAGACCATATTAAACTACACTTAATTTACCACATAAACTATCACCTAAACTACTTAAACTATTGCAGAAATTTCCAGTTAAACTTCAGTTTAGACTACCATATAGTGCAATCACTTAAACTACCACATAAACTACATTAAACTACCACATTAAACTATCCACCTTGTCAATTCCTCTCAGTATTTTATATGTCATTATCATGTCCCCCCCCTATCCCTCCTGTACTCCAGTGACTTCAGGTATATTTCCACATCAACCTCTCCTCGTAGGACATACCCCTTATCTCCGGGACTAATCTTGTTGCAAACCTTTGCACTTTCTCTAATTTCTTGACTTTTTGACCAGGTGTGGGTTCCATACTGGTGCTGCGTACCCCAATATGGGCCTGACGTACACGGTGAACAGTGTCGTGAATGACTCCTTACTTAGATGTCAAAACACTATTCTAAGGTTTGCTAGGCGCCCATATACTGCAGCAGTTATTTGGTTGATGTGCGCCTCAGGAGATGTTCTCGGTATTATACTCAAGCCATGATCCTTTTCCTTGGGTGAAATTTGTAGTCTTTGGCCCCCTAAACTGTACTCTGTCTGCGGTCTTCTTTGCCATTTCCCAATCTTCATGACTTTGCACTTGGTGGGGTTGAACTCCAGGAGCCAGTTTCTGGACCAGGCCTGCAGCTTGTCCAGATCCTTTTGTAGTCCGGTCCTCCGTGTGTGTTTGTGTGTATGTGTGTGTGTTTGTGTGTGTGTGTGTGTGTGTGTGTGTGTGTGTACTCACCTAGTTGTACTCACCTAGTTGTGGTTGCAGGGGTCGAATCATAGCTCCTGGCCCCGCCTCTTCACTGGCCGCTACTGGGTCACGCTCCCTGCTCCATGAGCTTTATCATACCTCTCCTTAAAGCTATGTATGGAACCTGCCTCCACTACATCGCTTCCCAAACTATTCCACTTCCCGACCACTCTATGACTGAAGAAATACTTCCTAACATTCCTGTGATTCATTTGAGTCTTCAACTTCCAACTGTGTCCCCTTGTTGCTGTGTCCCATCTCTGGAACATTCTGTCTCTGTCCACCTTGTCTATTCCTCTCAGTATCTTATATGTCGTTATCATGTCCTCCCTATCTCTCCTGTCCTCCAGTGCCGTCAGGTCGATTTCCCTTAACCTCTCCTTGTAGGACATACCCCTTAGCTCCGGGACTAGTCTTGTTGCAAACCTTTGCACTTTCTCTAGCTTCTTTACGTGCTTGGCTAGATGTGGGTTCCAAACTGGTGCTGCATACTCCAGTATGGGCCTAACGTACACAGTGTACAGAGTCCTGAACGATTCTTTATTAAGATGTCGGAATGCTGTTCTTAGGTTAGCGTGTGTGTGTACTCACCTATTTGTGTGTGAGTGTGTGTGTGTGTGTGTGTGTGTGTGTGTGTTGTGGTGTTGGTGGTAGTGGTGGTGGTGGTGGTGGAAGTGCTGGTAGTGGTGGTAATGCTGGTGATGATGATGGTGGTGCTGGTGGTGGTGATGGTGGTGGTGGCAGTGCTTGTGATGATGGTGGTAGTGCTGGTGGTGATGGTGGTAGTGCTGGTGGAGGTAGTGGTGCTGCTGATAGTGGTGGTGGTGGTCGTAGTGCTGGTTGTGATGATGGTGGTGGTGGTGATGGTGGTGGTGGCAGTGCTGGTGATGATGGTGGTGCTGGTGGAGGTAGTGGTGCTGCTGATAGTGGTGGCGGTTCTCCTTGTTGATAGTAGTGGCTGTGATGGTGGTGCTTGTAATAGTCTACCTGGAGTCTACTGGAGGGTGTTCCGGGGATCAACGCCCCCGCGGCCCAGTCCTTGACCAGGCCTCCCGGTGGATCAGGGTTTCATCAACCAGGCTGTTACTGCTTGTCGCAAGTTGTCCAAAGTACAAACCACAGCCTGGTCAGTCTGTCCAGCTCCCTCTTGAAGACAACCAGGGGTCTATTGGTAATTCCCCTTATTTCTGGTGGGAGGCTGTTGAGCATTCTTGGGCCCCGTACACTTATTGTGTTTTCTCTTAGTGTACTGATGCCGCCCCTACTTTCATTGGGGGTATATTGCACAGCCTGCCCAGTCTTCTGCTTTTGTGGGGAGTGATTTCTGTGTGCAGATTTGGGACCAGATTTGGTGGTGATAATATTGGCGGTGGTACTGATGATAATGGTGGTGGTGATAATAGTTATTGTTGTTTTTGTTTTTGTTGCTATTTTCGTTAGTGTTGTATGTGGTGGTAGTTGATGTGTTGATGGTGGTGGCGGTTGGTGGTTATGGTGGTGGTGGTGGTTGGTAGTGTTTTTCTTTTGGTTACTCTTGGTGGTGGTTGTGGTAGTTTTGGCGGTTTTGGTACTGGCGGTGATGGTTTTGGTGGTGGTGCTGATGGTGGTTTTGGTGGTGGTGGTGGTTGTGGTGGTGCTGGTACTGGTGGTGGTTGTGGTGGCACTGGTACTGGTGGTGGTTCTCGTCGTGGTGATGGAACTAGTGTTGGTGTTGGTGGTGGTACTGGTGGTGGTGGTGATGGTGGTACTGGCGGTGGTGGCACTGGTGGTGGTGGCACTGGTACTGGTGGTGGTTCTCGTCGTGGTGATGGTACTAGTGGTGGTGTTGGTATTGGTGGTGGTGGTACTGACGGTGGTAGCACTGGTGGTGGTGGTACTGGCGGTGGTAGCACTGGTGGTGGTGTTTGCGGTGTCTTCCTGAGCTCAGACCACTTCAGAGTGACAAACCTAAGGACTCCGACAAAGTCATGTCAGCGCCCCAGTCACCTCTGCCCCGGGACCTGATTCCTCCACCTCACTGTTTACAAAGGGTGAACAAAAAACACACACACACACAAGCGGGGGCGCTCAGAGTACCGCCTGGAAAAAAAAAGAGCTTTCATTCAGGTGATATCCCAGAAACCCCGAAAAAAAAATCCTATGGACACAGCCTCACTTAACAAAAGAGGCAACAGAGCGATGGCAGAAGAAAGCTACAAACCGGTAACGCTAACATCCCATCTCATAAAAGAGAGAGAGAGAGAGAGAGAGAGCGAAGTGAGATTTAAAGTTTTATGGACTACCACGAACTTCACAAACGTGTTCTACATGAGCCATAATACACTCAAAAATAAAACATCGCACGGCTTTATTATAACGACTTTTCGCTGAAGGAAATCTTTATAAAGTTCCTCTTGATTGGAATGTTGAGTGTGTATGTCCATGCAGTTGTCAGCTAGCTTCCTCTTGCGCCAGTTCAACGTGTTTACGGAACAGGAAGATCCACCACCATGCCAAAATCACAACGCCACTGTAAATAATACAACACGCAAATGACAGATATGATAGCTCATAAAACCAGATCTCAGGAACTACTAGCAAGGCTGGAAAAGGAATATTCAGAATTATAGCTGAGGAAAAAAAAAGACCCAGTTGCAGAGACGTTTCGCCCTTGGACAGGCTTCTATTCTCGACTTTCTCACTCGCAAAGTAAATAACATTCTAACATTGCAAGTTTATAGGAATCCTACAAACAAAACCCAGCTCACACACTTCTATTCCAGTCAAGATACTAAGACCAAAAGAGGCATCATAATCGGATTTTTCCTAAGAGCAAATGGAATTTGCAGTGCGAAGTTTCTCGACGAGGAGCGTAAATATACACCAAACCTTAACCGAGCTACATTTTCCTTCCTTTTTCAACAAAGACTGCAAGAAAAGAACCCTTCAGATCATCAATGCTCCACGCACTAACAACACTTCTGACAAAGTTATAATCCTTCCCTACAGCCAGGTTGCATTGAACGTCTCCAGAGCATTCGCACAAGCTAACACTAGAGTCGTCATTGCAACCATCACTGCCATAAAGGACCTAACTTGGACAAAACTGAAGAACCTTGAACCAGTCAGTGTAGGGGTCCACACTAACCCCTGTGGAAGCTGTGACGGGGTACACGTCGGTGAAACATCAAGAAGCCTCGAAACACGTCTCTATGAACACATTTAATGTATGCAGGAACGATAACTTTAACAATGCATGTGTACAACTCCGTAACTCCGCCAACCACCTGATGAAATTTAACGACGCCGCCTTGTGATTAAAGAACCTAATTTCCGCAGACGTATATGCCTTGAATCATACTTAATCGCTATTAAACAGAATAAAGGCAACTTCGTCATATCTGAAGCATTAGCAAGAGTTCTCAAAACAATAAACCTCGCCATCACATAGTAACAAGGAGTTACCTCCACTGCTGCTACAACTACTACTACTACTACTGCTACTACTACTACTACTACTAGTACTACTACTACTAGTACTACTACTACTAGTAGTAGTATTACTACTGCTACTACTGCTACTACAACCAATGAACTAGATAGTCTGCTGCAGTGATTATGCTTTTTCATCTCACTCTCACGACATTTTATTGCCACAATAAAATGTCGCACTAGTTGCACATGTATTCTTTTACTTAACAGACTTCTTTAATGACAGAAAAAGCCTATCCACAGGTTCAACGTCACCGTAAAGTTCCTCTCTGCAACTGTGTCCTTTTCGCCACTTGTCGGCTTTGCGCCATTTGTCTCCACTCAGATCTCAAACAAACACGTCACTCAAAGTGACAGTGAATCGTCCCAGTCCATTCCGAGTACAGGTGACATTTAAGCTCCGCCAAGTAGATATGGATTTAGATTATGTCCGTAGACGTTACTAGTCAGGGTTTCGTGTCTTCTGTTAGTCAACATTCGGCCATGAAGAGGGCACTGGGAAATGCTACTTATCCCTTGAGTGAACCTATCACCACAAAAACAAAATCAGCATTGGACAGTGTCACTCATCTCGTGAGTGAATTTGCCGTTGTAATGACAGAATATATCTAACCAGCTAGTTGGTCCGCCACTGGAGAAATCATCTCTGTTCTTGGGAACGTTTCAACCGCCCTCCCCCCACACCCTGTGGGCGAAAAGTTTCCCCCTAATAAAGTTACCAAACGCTGCATACCCATCTCTCATATATTTCTACCCAATGATATGGCGGGGTCGCCAGACTCGGGTCAAGTACCCTGCGGAGATTGAACTAAAGCAGTTGAACAGTCTTGGGCCCCTGACTCTTACTGTGTTATCTCTTGGTGTACTCGCGGCACCCCTGCTTTTCTTTGGGGAGATGTTACACCGGCTTCCGAGTCTTTTTTTTTCATAGGAGTAATTTCCATGTGATGATTTGGGACTAGTCCCTTTAAAATTTTCCAGGTGTATATTATGATGTATCTTTCTCATCTGCGTTCCAAGGAATAGAGGTCAAGGGGGTTCAAACGGTCCCACTAATTTAGGTACGTGACAGTACTTATACATGCAGTGAAAGCTCAGTATATTCTCCAGATCTGCAATTTCGCCTGCCTTGAAAGGGACCGCTAGTGTACAGCAGTATTTCAGCCTATAGTTAAAGAGACTCCTGATTGGCTTGACATCCCTTGGTTTGAAGGTTCTCATTATCCATCCTACAATTTTCCTAGCAGATGTGATAATGATGTTGTGATCTTGGAAAATGAGATCCTCTGACATTATCACTCAAGGTTATCACATTAGTTTTCCTCTCTATTGTGTACTTACAATTTGTTTTATACTCCTCAAGTTTTCCATAGCAGAGTAATTGAAATTTATCCTCATTCAACTTCATATTGTTTTCTGTGGCCCATTTGAAGACTTGGTTTATATCCGCTTGGAGTTTTACAGTGTCCTCCATGGATGGTGAAGAAGATAGAAGATGAGTCAAGTGGTGAAAATATAAAACTTCTTAGTAGTAGTAGCAGTAGTAGTAGTAATAGTAGTAGTAGTAGTAACTGTAGCAGTAGAAATGGTAACAACAGCAGCAGCTGATTTTTTATCACACACAGTGAAGACTGAGTATTATACACTATTATGACTCAACTAACACTACAGCTGCTGTAATATACACTATGATGACTCAACTAACACTACAGCTGCTGTAATATACACTATGATGACTCAACTAACACTACAGCTGCTGTAATATACACTATGATGACTCAACTAACACTACAGCTCCTGTAATATACGCTATGATGACTCAACTAACACTACAGCTCCTGTAATATACGCTATGATGACTCAACTAACACTACGGCTGCAGTAATATATGCTATGATGACTCAACTAACACTACAGATGCTGTAACATACATTATGATGACTCAACTAACACTACAGCTGCAGTAATATATGCTATAATGACTCAACTAACACTACAGCTCCTGTAACATACACTATGATGACTCAACTAACACTACAGCTGCTGTAATATACGCTATGATGACTCAACTAACACTACAGCTGCTGTAATATACACTATGATGACTCAACTAACACTACTGCTGCTGTAATATACGCTATGATGACTCAACTAACACTACAGCTGCTGTAATATACACTATGATGACTCAACTAACACTACAGCTGCTGTAATATACACTTTGATGACTCAACTAACACTACAGCTCCTGTAATATACGCTATGATGACTCAACTAACACTACAGCTCCTGTAATATACGCTATGATGACTCAACTAACACTACGGCTGCAGTAATATATGCTATGATGACTCAAACTAACACTACAGATGCTGTAACATACACTATGATGACTCAACTAACACTACAGCTGCTGTAATATATGCTATGATGACTCAACTAACACTACAGCTGCTGTAATACACACTATGATGACTCAACTAACACTACAGCTGCTGTAATACACACTATGAGGACTCAACTAACACTACGGCTGCAGTAATATATGCTATGATGACTCATCTAACACTACAGCTGCAGTAATATATGCTATAATGACTCAACTAACACTACAGCTGCAGTAATATATGCTATAATGACTCAACTAACACTACAGCTCCTGTAACATACACTATGATGACTCAACTAACACTACAGCTGCTGTAACATACACTATAATGACTCAACTAACACTACAGCTCCTGTAACATACACTATGATGACTCAACTAACACTACAGCTGCAGTAATATATGCTATGATGAATCAACTAACACTACAGCTGCTGTAATATATGCTAGGATGACTCAACTAACACTACAGATGCTGTAACATACACTTTGATGACTCAACTAACACTACGGCTGCAGTAATATATGCTATAATGACTCAACTAACACTACAGCTCCTGTAACATACACTATAATGACTCAACTAACACTACAGCTGCTGTAACATACATTATGATGACTCAACTAACACTACAGCTGCTGTAATATACACTATGATGACTCAACTAACACTACAGCTGCTGTAATATACACTATGATGACTCAACTAACACTACAGCTGCTGTAATACACACTATGATGACTCAACTAACACTACAGCTGCTGTAATACACACTATAATGACTCAACTAACACTACAGCTGCTGTAATATACCCTATGATGACTCAACTAACACTACAGCTGCAGTAATATATGCTATGATGACTCATCTAACACTACAGCTGCTGTAACATACATTATGATGACTCAACTAACACTACAGTTGCAGTAATATATGCTATAATGACTCAACTAACACTACAGCTGCAGTACTATATGCTATAATGACTCAACTAACACTACAGCTCCTGTAACATACACTATGATGACTCAACTAACACTACAGCTGCAGTAATATATGCTATGATGACTCACCTAACACAACAGCTGCTGTAATATATGCTAGGATGACTCAACTAACACTACAGATGCTGTAATATACGCTATGATGACTCAACTAACACTACAGCTGCTGTAATATATGCTAGGATGACTCAACTAACACTACAGATGCTGGATTATACACTATTATGACTCAACTAACACTACAGCTGCTGTAACATACACTATGATGACTCAACTAACACTACAGCTGCTGTAACATACACTATGATGACTCAACTAACACTACGGCTGCAGTAATATATGCTATGATGACTCAACTAACACTACAGCTGCTGTAACATACACTGCAATAACTCAACTAACACTACAGCTGCTGTAACATACACTATGATGACTCAACTAACACTACAGCTGCTGTAATATACTCTATAATGACTCAACTAACACTACAGCTGCTGTAACATACATTATAATGACTCAACTAACCCTACAGCTGCTGTAACATACACTGCAATAACTCAACTAACACTACAGCTGCTGTAACATACACTATAATGACTCAACTAACACTACAGCTGCTGTAACATACACTATAATGACTCAACTAACACTACAGCTGCTGTAACATACACTATAATGACTCAACTAACACTACAGCTGCTGTAACATACACCATAATGACTCAACTAACCCTACAGCTGCTGTAACATGCACTGCAATAACTCAACTAACACTACACCTGCTGTAACATACACTATAATGACTCAACTAACACTACAGCTGCTGTAACATACACCATAATGACTCAACTAACCCTACAGCTGCAGTAACATACACTGCAATAACTCAACTAACACTACACCTGCTGTAACATACACTATAATGACTCAACTAACACTACAGCTGCTGTAACATACATTATGATGACTCAACTAACACTGCGGCTGCTGTAACTTACACCATCATGACTCAGCCAACACAGCTGTAATTTAAATAATTTATGATTGCATGATCACATATACACTACGAAGAGTCACCGAATACAACCAATAATTGTATGGTAAACAATTAACTCATCCACTACAACAGAGAGTTTTTTCACATATTACTGACTCACCCAACAAGAATTTCACCCGCTTAACAAAGATTAACTTCCCAGAATTAAGACATAACAGATTAAAAGTAATCATTCAGATGACGGACGCATCAAGAAATAAGGTTTAACAACACCTGGATAAGATGCACGATTAACTACCTGTGGTTATTCAACCTGGAAGCAGATTCCACAGAGGCTGCCAGCAAAATTATATCATGGATCAAGTTAACCTAGACTCGGTATGGTCATACATTTTCGGGTTTTATTAACCTTATAATTCTATGATCTGTTTCAAGAGATGCAACTAGGTGAGTGAGTTATAGTGTGTTTGTCTCGCTCTTAGCAAACGGAGACTCAAGCCTCTAAAAATCCTTGCGCTGAATGATTCACGCGGATATTCCTAAAACAAATTACATTAAATCCGGTGTTTACATCATTATATACATTCTAAGCATCGTGCAGACATCTCAACAAAAGTAAGCCATGCATGTCGTAAGAGGCGACTAACATGCCGGGAACAAGGAGCTAGTAAACCCTTCTCCTGTGTATACTACTAAATGTAAAAAGATGGAAAGCTTTACGAGGTTTTCTTCTAATCCCACTCTGCCTCGGTGGGATTAGATTTTTGGTATCTTATTTTCATTATTAATAAGATATCTTGACAAGACACATAGGTTATTATGCTGTCTATCTCTATATACCTCAATAAGTGTGCAATTAAGCACATAGTGTTGAAGATAGTGACCATAGGGATAGCCACATACTTTGCATATGGTTTGATCATCGTCTATGAGTGCCAAATTGCCAGAAGCATTTGTAACGATGGGAGACGACCATATGTTGAAAACAAATACTAGACTAATACCTGGTATGAATGTACCGCTAATGAATAAGATTTTTAACGTCAATAAATATTCTAAACAATAGTTTGGTATATTTATTGATGAGACGAGTCGCCTGCTCAGCTTGTTTTTTTCAGACGAAATTTGGAGGAGACAGCAGAAGTAGAGATGCAGATATGAGGTGGTCAGTCCCTCGGCCTGGAGGTGAAGTTATAAATTTGACACATATGCAACACTTGGGTATCTTTATTGAGGAAACGTTTCGCCACACAGTGGCTTCATCAGTCCGGGGCTCACGATTGTTCTTCCTTCTATCATCAAATAAAAGAAATCCCGCCGAACGAAAGGTAGACGTCATGGGTTTATTAGACAAGTTCCAAAGGAAGATATGCGATCATTCAAGCTATGTGGGTTTGCGGGCAGCAAGCAGCAACAACCTGGCCAATTAGGTGGTCACCAGGAAAGTCTGGCCTCAGTCTGTGTGAGGGTTGATAAGTCGATGCTGAACCAAACTTTCCCATGACCTGTCATATCTCTTATTCTCACCTTTCGCTCGTTCTTACTCCTTCCCTCGCCTATATAGGACCTGGCCGCGGGGGCGTTGACCCCCGGAACAACCTCCAGGTAGAAACATCTTTTTATCACTGCGCAAATATCGCATCCAGCAGTGATTCCCCGTGTCACATGGTTAGGTTAGTGTTTGCCAGCATGTCCCCGTGTCCAGCCTCCCATCCGCGTATCCTCACATGCCCCCTGTGTTCCTCCACCCCTCCTGGCATGTCCCCGTGTCCAGCCTCGCCCCGCCCTTTCCTTCTCTTCGCCTTGCAAAAACCCTCCAGCCTGCTCACGTTGACGGCCGCTCAATGCCTTGCCACTGTCAATAACGTTGCAAAAAACACGTGAGTGTGCGGATGGTTGAAGGCGGCCGCGGCCCGCCTCCCACGGTAACTCAACACCACCAGTTTCTCTCTCTCCCCTTCTTCCTTTCTTTATCCCCCCATTACCCTTTATTCTACCTTCCTCCAGCATCACCTCCTCTGGGTAATTATACGATCTAGAGGGCCATGCTGTGGAAAAGAGAACGAGTGGTGAAGATCACCTTGTTTTCCAATTCTATCAAACTAATTCGGTGGATGAGAGGTGAGTCGTCCCCCCCCCCCAAGCAAGCTTCAGGCTACAATATGGGTAGTTGAAGACACAGGTGATACGGGCCTCCTCAACCAATCCCTCCTGTCATCCCTCACTACCCCGGGCGCAGGTTGGGCCGAGTTGCGACAGTATTGTTTTGTTCCCATCATGGGGCAGCCTCGGGGGAGTCTTCCCACGGAGGGTCGTGCACACACACACCCTCCTGGCCACCACCCGGCCCTCTCCAGCAACAGCAAGGCCTCCGACCCATCGTTGCAAAAAGCAGGAGGCCTGGTTGACGGTGCAAAAACAGCGTAATGAATGCCGGTGCAGAGGCGACGGTTGGGTCCGGCCCCGCCTCCCGCTGTCACCCGGAAAATTGTGCGCAGAAACCGTGATCCCCCCCAGGGGTGAGCCCCAGCCAGGGGTTGTACCCTTCTCCGGGGGAAAGCAGCCCCAGCCAGAGGCTATACTCAGCCCCGGGAGATATCCTCAGCCAGGGTAA
This sequence comes from Cherax destructor, assembly GCA_009830355.1. Taxonomy (NCBI): domain Eukaryota; kingdom Metazoa; phylum Arthropoda; class Malacostraca; order Decapoda; family Parastacidae; genus Cherax; species Cherax destructor. Next base: position 237,733 of record WNWK01001391.1, read on the forward strand.
GTGCCATGCCCCAGGGGTGAACCTCAGCCAGGGGTTGTGCCCTGCCCCAGGGGAAAGCCCCCCAGCCAGGGGTTGTGCTCTGTTCCCTGGAACGGAGCCCCGGGTAGGGGCTCTGCTCTACCCTCTGGGGTGAGTTCCAGCCATGGACTGTGTCCTGCCCACAGGGGTGAAGGATGAATCTTTAGGCAGTGCCCTATGTCCCCAGCCAGGGAAAGTGTCCTGCTCCAAGGGGTAAGGCCTAGCCAGGGATGGACTCTATTTCCAGGGGAGAGGGGAGAGCATTAGCCAGTATTCGTACCCTGCCTCGGCGTGGTGAGCCCTAGCTAGAGGCAATGTCCTTCCCTCGAGAGAAGAGCCTCGGCCAGGAGCAGTGCCCTGCCCATCGGGGTGAGGGAGCTAACCCTAGCAATGGCTCGTAAACTGATGCATCACGCGTTTCTAACTCCTGTCTGCCACTTGATGGCTTCCTTTAACCTGTTGACTCAAACTCATCAATTTTCTAACAAACAGATTGCGAATAGTCAACAGAGCCGAATCCAGTTCGCGTCATCTCAAAAATATTAATTTCCTCAAAACGCTGTCTTTGCGCACCGTCACGCTTTCTAATCTTCGTAGCAGATGTAAGCAAGAACACAAAAGTCACAATTTCTTGTTTTCGTTTTGAGCACGATTACAAAATAAGCCAGAAAGTTTCCTCTTTAAAAAGTCACAGAAAAAACTGCAGTTAGATTCTCAACAAATCTTTCAATGAGCAAAGAGAAAAAAAAATACAGGTACTGAACTGTTGCAGGCGTGCCTCACCAACATGATGTTGCATGCAATAAATTCCAGTTATATTTCGATATGTAAAGAATGGAGGACGTAAAATGTGTACGTAATACTAAACGCAGCCAAATCTGGTCATAGAACCGGAGGACCAACCAAAAGACCTAGGAATTTTAAAGTCAAAACTTTTAACCTTCAGAGAGTACTCAAAACAAATATAGCAAAGGCCAGGAAAATAATAGGATTTACGTGAACTTTTAATGGAAGAAATTCCACACAAAGGATGAGACTGGTCACAGCACTGTGACCAGTAAGAAAGTGTACAGAGATCACCTGCTATTATCCCTTCAGCATTTAAAGTACTGGAATTGCTTCAGAGAAGATCGAAGATACTCTCTAGGATTTAAGATAGCTCTACTTGCTTATTTTGTAAAGTAGTAAACATGCACAAAGTCAGTCAGCAGCGTATAGTAACAAGGAAAGTGTCAGCAGCGTATAGTAACAAGGAAAGTGTCAGCAGCGTATAGTAACAAGGAAAGTGTCAGCAGCGTATAGTAACAAGGAAAGTGTCAGCAGCGTATAGTAACAAGGAAAGTGTCAGCAGCGTATAGTAACAAGGAAAGTGTCGCTACTGAGACACCTTAAAGAACTATATAAATCCGCGATTACTGGGACTGGATTAATGGAGTGTGGTTGGGCGGCAAGAAACATCACTTTTAACGATAAGCTGAAGGACACTGAGGGGCGCAGGGAATCCTAGGACATTATCAAGGCTGCGCAAACCAATGAACACAACATTAAGCTTACGCCAACAGTGCTCCAAACCCTTCAGTTGGAGGAAAGGAGGGAAGGCCAGTTGCCTTGACGATGAAAAAAGGGCTCTTAATCCAAGAAATTAGTAGTACACTCATTTTTTTTTTGGATCGGATCTGATTACCTCTCATTCCCAGCCACTGTATGATCCCTACGCTTCCTCAGGATAAAACGAGTATTGTAATAACAATAATTATTGATAAGCCAGTCTTCTGGAAGGTTCTACTAAGATCTTTTTAAAACTGACAATTCCGGAAGTGGAACATTATGATAAGGTTTATACTTGAAGTCAGGCAGGGCACTGAAGCACAACACAAGTGTTACTCAACCTCTCGACTCAGAGAAGTCATGTCTTCCTTCTGCCACTCGAAGCCATAAGTAGTTTTCTCGTTCTTCGTTGCTTGGAAACCTAGAGTCGTCTTGTCTTCTTTAGCTGCTTGGAAGCCTGGAGTAGTCTTGTCTTCCTTAGTTGCCTGGAAGCTTGGAGTAGTCTTGTCTTCCTTAGCTGCCTGAAAGCCTGGAGTAGTCTTGTCTTCCTTAGTTGCCTGCAAGCCTCTAGTAGCCTTGTCTTCCTTGGTTGCCTGGAAGCCTGGAGTAGTCTTGTCTTCCTTAGCTTCCAGGAGACTTGGAGTAGTCTTGTCTTCCTTAGTTGGCAGGAAGCTAGGAGTAGTTTTGTCTTCCTTAGCTGCCAGGAAGCTTGGAGTAGTCTTGTCTTCCTTAGCTGTCAGGAAGCTTGGAGTAGTCTTGCCTTCCTTAACTGCCAGGAAGCTTGGATAGTCTTGTTTTCCTTAGCTGTCAGGAAGTATGGAGTAGTCTTGTTTTCCTTAGTTGCCTGGAGTAGTCTTGTCTCTTAGCTGCCTGAAAGCCTGGACTAATCTTGTCTTACTTAGCTGCCTGGAAGCCTGGAATAGTCTTGTCTTCCTTAGCTGCCAGGATGCTTGGAGTAGTCATGTCTTCCATAGTTGTCAGGAAGCTTGGAATAGTCTTGTCTTCCTTAGCTGTCTGGAAGCCTGGAGTAGTCTTGTCTTTCTTAGTTGCCTGGAAGCCTGGAGTAGTCTTGTCTTCCTTAGCTGCCTGGAGTAGTCTTGTCTTCGTTAGCTGCCTGGAGTAGTCTTGTCTTCGTTAGCTGCCTGGAAGCCTGGAGCAGTCTTGTCTTCCTTAGTTGCCTGGAGTTGTTTTGTCTTCCTTAGTTGCCTGGAGTAGTCTTGTCTTCTTTAGTTGCTTGGAGTAGTCTTGTCTTCCTTAATTGCCTGGAGTAGTCTTGTCTTCCTTAGTTGCCTGGAAGCCTGGAGTAGTCTTGTCTTCCTTAGTTGCCTGGAAGCCTGGAGTAGTCTTGTCTTCCTTAGTTGCCTGGAAGCCTGGAGTAGTCTTGCCTTCCTTAGTTGCCTGGAAGCCTGGAGTAGTCTTTCCTTAGTTTCCTGGGAGCTTGTATTATCCCTATATTTCATTTAAAATTTTAGTTTGCATAAAAAAAACGTCTTACTATGGCTTATTTTCCTAAACAGTAATATGTCATGATATCTTATTAATGAAGCTAATATACTAGACATATTAAGCAAATTTCCTAAATTTGCTTGCAACAGATATACAACAAAACCATACCACGGGTGGGTTTTGAACCAGAGATTAGAGAGTCGTAAAACTCCAGACCGACTTTCTAAGCGCGGGTTCAAGCCCCGCCCGTGGTATGGTTTGTCTGCAATCGTGTCATTACGATTTCGTGAGTCGTGATATACATCCAGATGTACTCCAGTAAACCCTCTTGGGACTTAGTGCCTAGGCCTTTCGTGTGTCCATATGCTCTCGCGCTTCCGTCCTCAGGACGACTATGGGATGCACAATACACCAGCAGCTTCGGCAGCAAAAACTTTCGTGTTTCCTGAACTGTTCTTCACTTTATTAAGAAAGGGATACATAGTGATACGTTGATACATAATGAAACATAGTGATATATACACTGATACATAATGAAACATAGTGATATATACACTGATACATAATGGAACATAGTGATATATACACTGATACATAATGAAACATAGTGATATATACAATGATACACAGCTATAAATAGATTGATACATACATTGATACATAGTGATACATAAAATGATGCATAATAATATATACATTGATACACAGCTATACATAGATTGATACATTCACTGATACATAGTGATACATACAGCGATACATAGTGATATATACATTGATACATAGTGATACAAAGACTGATACATAGTGATACAAAGAGTCATACATAGGGATACAAACACTGATACATAGTGATACATAGATTGATACATTGTGATACATACATTGATACATAGTGATACGTACATTGATACTTAGTGATACATAGATTGAAAGGGCCTCCTTCCTTGCTGAAAAATATATGCACAAATACTAATAATGTAATTATTCCATTTTCTTTTACAACTATTACTGTGTAGATAAGAAAGACACCTGTGCAACAGTTAGGTATCTATATTCCGTTCTGTTGTAGATTCGCCGGTATAATCGCCCGGCCCTGGCCTTTTCCAAGAGGTGGCCCGGCCTTGGCTCCCTGTCGTGCGAGTGTCTCAGACCAATGTCTGCCATGGGAGGAGGTACAATTACCTCCTCATTTTCTGGGACTAGCTGTCCCCAGGCCTAGCCCAATTCCCCGCACCCACGGGGCTCGGAGGGAGAAGCTAGGCACCTCGGGCTGCCACAAACCCCGCCCACACTGGGCTCGAAAGGTGTGGCAGCTGCATAGCAGCAGACGATGTCAAGAGGTGCAAAGGCAACAAGCACTTCAGGATCCTTTTGGAGCCACACTCCAGCTTTGGGCATTAAGCCCGAGAGCTGGGGAAGCTCAAGAATGCCTCTTTCTGTATGTGTTGCTGCTGCTACTACTTCACTTGTCCGTTGCATTCTGATCTATATTCCGAAAAGTTTCGCCTACACAGTAGACTTCTTCAGGCAGAGATGTGAAGACTATAAGACCCACATTCGTGGGTCACTTCTTGACCACACTGGTGGGTCACTTCTTGACCACACTGGTGGGTCACTTCTTGACCACACTGGTGGGTCACTTCTTGACCACACTGGTGGGTCACTTCTTGACCCCACTGGTGGGTCACTTCTTGACCACACTGGTGGGTCACTTCTTGACCACACTGGTGGGTCACTTCTTGACCACACTCCTAGGTCATATCTTAACTACATTTGTGGGTCACTTCTTGACCACACTCGTGGGTCACTTCTTGACCACACTCGTGGGTCACTTCTTGACTACACTCCCAGGTCACATCTTAACTACACTTGTGGGTCACTTCTTGACCACACTCGTGGGTCACTTCTTGACCACACTCGTGGGTCACTTCTTGACCACACTCGTGGGCCACTTCTTGACCACACTCGTGGGTCACTTCTTGACAACATTCCTAGGTCACATCTTAACTACATTTGTGGGTCACTTCTTGACCACACTCGTGGGCCACTTCTTGACCACACTGGTGGGTCACATCTTAACTACATTTGTGGGTCACTTCTTGACCACACTCGTGGGTCACTTCTTGACCACACTCGTGGGGCACTTCTTGACCACACTCGTGGGCCACTTCTTGGCCACAATCGTGGGTCACTTCTTGACCACACTCCTGTGTCACATATTGACCACACTTCTGGGTCACATCTTGACCACACTCCTGGGTCACATCTTAACCACACTGGAGGGTCACATCTTGACTACACTCGCGGGTCACTTCTGACACACTCCTAGGTCACATCTTGACCACACTCCTGGGTCACATATTGACAACACTGATAGGTCACATCTTAACCACACTGGTGGGTCACATATTGACCACACTGGTGGGTCACATATTGACCACACTGGTGGGTCACATCTTAATCACACTGGTGGGTCACATCTTGACCACACTCGTGGGTCACTTCTTGACCACACTCGTGGGTCACGTCTTAACCACTCGTGGACTACATCTTAACCACACTCCTGGGTCACATTTTGACCACACTCGTGGGTCACATCTTAACTACTCATAAAGGGTCACTGCACAACCACAGCCGCTACAACTGAAGACAAAATATCATTAAACTATTCACTGGGAAGCTCTAAACCACCAGGGGTCATATAGTGCCTGTAGGGGGGAAGACAAGTTAATCAGCTTTGATTCAAGGGAAATATAGCTCCAATTCCTTGGACCAAAAACCTCTAACTAGTGTCAAGGCACACCTCCTATAGATGAAATTTGCACATTGTGTGAATGATGATCAGATAATCACCTTCATACACTATTTTTTTTTTCTTTTTGCGTGAGATTCACATCTCCATTCGTGAAGGATCGAATCCCCTTTCTGCAGGTTGTGGTGGGAAGCAGGATGCAGGTCAGTGGTTTCTAACTAGGAGGACAAGTGCCCTCTCTCTCTCTCTCTCTCTCTCTCTCTCTCTCTCTCTCTCTCTCTCTCTCTCTCTCTCTCTCTGGGGTACGAGTAAGCAAAGCTGAAGGTACAGGTCAGACCACTACTGATACATGTCAGACCACTACTGATACATGTCAGACCACTACTGATACATGTCAGACCACTACTGATACATGTCAGACCACTACTGATACATGTCAGACCACTACTGATACAGGTCAGATCACTACTGATACATGTCAGACCACTACTGATACAGGTCAGACCACTACTGATACAGGTCAGACCACTACTGATACAGGTCAGATCACTACTGATACATGTCAGACCACTACTGATACATGTCAGACCACTACTGATACAGGTCAGATCACTACTGATACATGTCAGACCACTACTGATACAGGTCAGGCAAATACTGATACATGTCAGACCACTACTGATACAGGTCAGACCACTACTGATACAGGTCAGGCCACTACTGATACAGGTCAGACCACTACTGACACAGGTCAGACCATTACTGATATAGGTCAGATCACTTCTGATACATGTCAGACCACTAATGATACATGTCAGACCACTACTGATACATGTCAGACCATTACTGATACATATCAGACCACTACAGATACATGTCAGACCATTACTGATATAGGTCAGATCACTTCTGATACATGTCAGACCACTACTGATACATGTTAGGCCACTACTGATACAGGTCAGACCACTACTGATACACGTCAGACCACTGCTGATACAGGTCAGACCACTACTGATACAGGTCACACCACTACTGATACATGTCAGGCCACTACTGATACATGTCAGACCACTAATGACACAAGTCAAACCACTACTGATATAGGTTAGATCACTTCTGATACATGTCAGACCACTTCTGACACATGACAGACCACTACTCATACATGTCAAACAACTAATAATGCAGGTCAGACCACTACTGATACATGCCAGACCAATACTGATACATGTCAGACCACTACTGATACAGATCAAACCACTACTGATACATGTCAGACCACTACTGATACATGTCAGACCACTACTGATACTGGTCATATCACTACTGATACAGGTCAGATCACTACTGATACATGTCAGGCCACTACTAATACAGGCTAGGCCACTACTGACACATGTCAGACCACTACTCATACAAGTCAAACCGCTACTGATACAGGTCAGATCACTACTGATACATACCAGACAACTACTGATACATGTCAGACCACTACTGATACAGATCAAACCACTACTGATACATGTCAGACCACTACTGATACTTGTCAGACCACTACTGATACATGTCAGATAACTACTGATACAGGTCAGATCACTACTGATACATGTCAGACCACTACTGATACAGGCCAGGCTACTACTGATATATGTCAGACCACTACTGATACATGTTAGACCACTACTGATAAATGTCAGACCACTACTGATACAGGTCAGATCATTTCTGATACATGTCAGACCACTACTGATACATGTCAGACCACTACTGATACAGGTCAGACCACTACTAATACAGGTCAGATCACTGCTGATACAGGTAAGACCACTACTGATACAGGTCACACCACTACTGATACATATCAGGCCACTACTGATACATGACAGACCACTACTGATACATGTAAGACCACTAATGACACAGGTCAGACCACTGCTGATGCAGGTTAGATCACTACTGATACATGTCAGACCACTACTGATACATGTCAGACCACTACTCATACTTGCCAAACCACTACTGATACAGGTCAGACCACTACTGATACTTGTCAGACCACTACTGATACATGTCAGATCACTACTGATACAGGTCAGATCCCTACTGATACATGTCAGATCACTATTGATACAGGCCAGGCCACTACTGATATATGTCAGACCACTACTCATACAGGTCAGACCACTACTAATACATGTTAGACCACTACTGATAAAGGTTAGACCACTACTGATACAGGTCAGATCATTTCTGATACATGTCAGACCGCTACTGATACATGTCAGACCACTAGTGATACATACACACACAACCCGCACATATAAAAGAGAGGAGCTTACGACGACGTTTCGGCCCGACTTGGACCATTTACAAAATCACACTAACACACAGAGACAGAGGAAGGGTATTTATAGGCAGGAGACAGGGGAGGGTACAAGAGAGTGGGGAAATGTAGGAGTAGTGGTAGTAGTGGTAGTAGTAAAGGTAGTAGTAAAGGTAGTAGAGTAGACAGTCATATGGGAAGGAGCACTGCCTGTCCTCTTCAGTACTTCGGAGAAACTGGCCGATCTCTTTCTGACAGACTCAGGGAGCACAAAAATAGTGTTAGGCTTGCCGACACTAATAATGCTCTTTTCTGTCATGTCAGAGATCACAGTCATCCCATTGATTGGTCTTCTGCTAAAACTGTCTACCCTACGTCTAACTTTCATAGTCGCCGCCTGGTTGAATCCTCCTTATACACAACTTTCCCTGTATGAATCTTAGCCCTGGCTTTGTCTCTGTTGATGCTTTCTCTCTCATTACATTGTTAAATGCTCTAAACTTCAGAACACCCGTGACTTAACCTGATTCCTTCCCTGTCTTATCTTCCCCTTCTCCTTTTTTTCTCCTTGGGTTTCCTTTCTTTCTGTTCTTTCTTTTGCCTTGTATTTTCCTTCATTTTTTCGCTTTTCTTCCCTCTCGTACCCCTTGCGGGCCGCTAGCCTCATAGCAGTGCTCCTTCCCATATGACTGTCTACTCTACTACCTTTACTACTACCTTACTACTACCACTACTACCACTACTCCTACATTTCCCCACCTCTTGTACCCTCCCTGTCTCCTGCCTATAAATACCCTTCCTCTGTCTCTGTGTGTTAGTGTGACTTTGTAAATGGTCCAAGTCGGGCCGAAACGTCGTCGTAAGCTCCTCTTTTATATGTGGGTTGTGTGTGTATTGTTCCAGTACGGTATTGTGCCTTTTGTTATTCACTAGTGATACAGTTCAGACCACTACTGATACAGGTCAGACCACTGCTGAAACAGGTTAGACCTCTACTGATACATGCCAGACCACTACTGATACATGTCAGACCACTACTGATACAGGTCAGACCACTAATAATACAGGTCAGATCACTGCTGATACAGGTCAGATCACTACTGATACATGTCACACCACTACTGATACATATCAGGCCACTACTGATACATGACAGGCCACTACTGATACATGACAGACCACTACTGATACATGTCAGACCACTAATGACACAGGTCAGACCACTGCTGATGCAGGTTAGATCACTACTGATACATGTCTGACCACTACTGATACATGTCAGACCACTACTCATACATGTCAAACCACTGCTGATACAGGTCAGACCACCACTGATACATATCAGACCTCTACTGATACATGTCAGACCACTACTGATACATGTCAGATCACTACTGATACAGGTCAGATCACTACTTATACATGTCAGACCACTACTGATACAGGTCAGATCACTACTGATACAGGTCAGATCACTACTGATATATGTCAGACTACTATTGATACAGGTCAGACCACTACTGATACAGGTCAGACCACTGCTGAAACAGGTTAGACCTCTACTGATACATGCCAGACCACTACTGATACATGTCAGACCACTACTGATACAGGTCAGACCACTAATAATACAGGTCAGATCACTGCTGATACAGGTCAGATCACTACTGATACATGTCACACCACTACTGATACATATCAGGCCACTACTGATACATGACAGGCCACTACTGATACATGACAGACCACTACTGATACATGTCAGACCACTAATGACACAGGTCAGACCACTGCTGACAAGTGTTTCTTTATCAATTTATAATTATTCATAGCTGTGTCACTAATCTGCTTTATATTTGTATTTAAAAAAATTCAGAAAGAAATTAAAGTTTCAATTAAGCTATTTTTGACGGGGGATACGAGGGGAAAAAACAAGACAACTGATACAGGTCAGATCACTACTTATACATGTCAGACCACTACTGATACAGGTCAGATCACTACTGATACAGGTCAGATCACTACTGATATATGTCAGACTACTATTGATACATGTCAGACCACTACTGATACAGGTCAGATCACTACTGATACAGGTCAGATCACTACTTATACATGTCAGACCACTACTGATACAGGTCAGATCACTACTGATACAGGTCAGATCACTACTGATATATGTCAGACTACTATTGATACAGGTCAGACCACTACTGATACAGGTCAGATCACTGATGATGCAGGTCAGACCACTACTGGTACAGGTCACACCACTACTGATACATGTCAGGCTACTAATGATACATGACAGACCACTACTGATACGTGTCAGACCACTACTGACACAGGTCAGACCACTACTGATACAGGTTAGATCACTACTACTGATACATGTCAGACCACTATTGATACATGTCAGACCACTACTGATACATGTCAAACCACTAATGATATAGGTCAGACCACTACTGATACATGTCAGACCACTACTGATACATGTCAGACCACTACTGATACATGTCAGACCACTACTGATACAGGTCAGACCACTACTGATACAGGTCAGATGATTGAGCTGTAAGTTCTGAACACTGCCAACCAAGCAAGAAGAATGTTTATATTCAGCGCCAGGGAGAAAAGTTCTTATCCGTCTCCCACAAACTTCCAGTTTGGATAAATCTCTCGTAGAAAGGATATTTTTCCAACATTCTACTCTCCTGCTGATGGGGACAGAGAAATGTTCATCGTCACTGACGGAAAACATAATTTGCACTAACTGATTTAGTCTTTACGAGATTTTTGGCCCCACGAGGGAGAGAGAGAGAGAGAGAGAGAGAGAGAGAGAGAGAGAGATGTGTTCTTAATCTAGATTCCATGGATGATAGCTCGGTAATAACAGATGTTCCTAAATCCTGAAACTAATGAAGTATTAGTAACGTAATGTAAACCATGAAGGTAGAAACGTCTGGTCTGCTCAACTTAAAATTTTCGTACAGTTAACGAAATGAAACCTTGGAAAGTTCTCGTGTTTTTGCCACCCTCTGTTTATTTGAGACAGCTTTTCAACACTTCTGCATATAAAAAAGCACAAACTATTCCTATAATTGCTATTAAAAAAGACAAGTGTTTCTTTATCAATTTATAATTATTCATAGCTGTGTCACTAATCTGCTTTATATTTGTATTTAAAAAAATTCAGAAAGAAATTAAAGTTTCAATTAAGCTATTTTTGACGGGGGATACGAGGGGAAAAAACAAGACAACTGAGTGGGGTATGGACACAAAAAAATAGGTTAACACCCACTGCACAAGACCAAGGGTCGTAAAGGAAGTACCGGGGCAAATTTCTTACAGAAGTCGCAGACAAACGAAGCAAAACAAGCGGTTCTGCAGAATAAGAATGCTAACACATACACAACCAGAGGAAAGAAGTTCTATCCCATATATTCCTTCCTCTTCCATGCTATCACAAGCTTCACTACACATTGACACCAACATAAACAATTGAACAAATGTTTCATAACACCCGAGTTTGGAGTTTCAAATTTAGGCCTTAGAGCATTTCTTAACATGAAGCATTTATCAATATATAAATATATATATATATATATATATATATATATATATATATATATATATATATATATATATATATATATGAACTGTTCTCGGACTGTTATTATATGCAAATTGATACAGGTAAATACTGTAATATATTCCAGGAAGGTATTTGTGATTCATTAGATTGCGGCTAAATTGCTTGTTGTGTGAAATGAACTGTTGAAAGTTGAGAGTGAGAGTGAGTGTTGGAGGGGGTGTTGGAGGAGTGGGTGTTGGAGTGGGTGTTGGAGGAGTGGGTGTTGGAGGAGAGAGTGTTGGAGTGCGTGTTGGAGGAGTGGGTGATGAGAAGTGGGTGTTGGAAGAGTGATTTTGAAGGAATGGGTGTTGAAGGAGTGGGAACTGGAGGAGTGGGTGTTGAAGGAGTGGGTGTTGAAAGAATGTGTGATGGAGGAGCGGGTGTTGGAGGATTGGGTATTGGAGGAGTGGGTGTTGGAGAAGTGCGTGTTGAAATAATAGGTGTTTGAAGAGTGGGTGTTGGTGAAGTTGGTGTTGATGGAATGGGTGTTGGAGGACTGGGTGTAGGAGTGGGTGTTTGGGGAGTGGATGTTGGAGGAGTGGGTGTTGGAGGACTTTGTGTTAGAGAAGTGGGTGTTGGGGTGTTGGAGGAGTGGGTAGTGGACGAGTGTGTTAAAGGAGTTTGTGTTGCAGGAGTGGGGATGAGTGTTATGGAAACGGGAATGAGTTTCGGAGGTGTGGAAGTGAGTGTCGGAGGAGTGGAAGTGAGCGTCGGAGGAGTGGAAGTGAGCGTCGGAGGAGTGGAAGTGAGTGTCGGAGGAGTGGAAGTGAGTGTCGGAGGAGTGGAAGTGAGTGTCGGAGGAGAGTGGAAGTGAGCGGTCGGAGGAGTGGAAGTGAGTGTCGGAGGAGTGGAAGTGAGTGTCGGAGGAGTGGAAGTGAGTGTCGGAAGAGTGGAAGTGAGTGTCGGAGGAGAGTGGAAGTGAGCGGTCGGAGGAGTGGAAGTGAGTGTCGGAGGAGTGGAAGTGAGCGTCGGAGGAGTGGAAGGGAGTGTCGGAGGAGTGGAAGTGAGTGTCGGAGGAGTGGAAGTGAGTGTCGGAGGAGAGTGGAAGTGAGCGGTCGGAGGAGTGGAAGTGAGTGTCGGAGGAGTGGAAGTGAGTGTCGGAGGAGTGGAAGTGAGTGTCGGAGGAGTGGAAGTGAGTGTCGGAGGAGTGGAAGTGAGCGTCGGAGGAGTGGAAGTGAGTGTCGGAGGAGTGGAAGTGAGTGTCGGAGGAGTGGAAGTGAGTGTCGGAGGAGTGGAAGTGAGCGTCGGAGGAGTGGAAGTGAGTGTCGGAGGAGTGGAAGTGAGCGTCGGAGGAGTGGAAGTGAGCGTCGGAGGAGTGGAAGTGAGTGTCGGAGGAGTGGAAGTGAGTGTCAGAGGAGTGGAAGTGAGCGTCGGAGGAGTGGAAGTGAGTGTCGGAGGAGTGGAAGTGAGCGTCGGAGGAGTGGAAGTGAGTGTCGGAGGAGTGGAAGTGAGCGTCGGAGGAGTGGAAGTGAGTGTCGGAGGAGTGAAGTGGGCGTCGGAGGAGTGGAAATGAGCGTCGGAGGAGTGGAAGTGAGTGTCGGAGGAGTGGAAGTGAGCGTCGAAGGAGTGGAAGTGAGCGTCGGAGGAGTGGAAGTGAGTGTCGGAGGAGTGGAAGTGAGCGTCGAAGGAGTGGAAGTGAGTGTCGGAGGAGTGGAAGTGAGTGTCGGAGGAGTGGAAGTGAGCGTCGGAGGAGTGGAAGTGAGTGTCGGAGGAGTGGAAGTGGGCGTCGGAGGAGTGGAAATGAGCGTCGGAGGAGTGGAAGTGAGTGTCGGAGGAGATGAAGTGAGCGTCGAAGGAGTGGAAGTGAGCGTCGAAGGAGTGGAAATGAGCGTCGGAGGAGTGGAAGTGAGCGTCGGAGGAGTGGAAGTGAGCGTCGAAGGAGTGGAAGTGAGTGTCGGAGGAGTGGAAGTGAGCGTCGGAGGAGTGGAAGTGAGTGATGAAGGAACGAGAACACTAGGGAAGGAAGAACTTTCCAGCCTCCTAACCTCATCCCAATCCCCACAATCCCTCCCTAACTCCCAGCCTATCCCCCCTCCCCACCACCCCCATGTTCCATATTCAACACGCTTTTTGCAAGAGAATCAACCTACTGTCGCCCTCAACCATTTTATATCTCTCTCTTTTTTTTAATAACATTACCGACACTCGCCCCGCTCCCTCTCCCTACACCGGCCTCCCTTACCTAACACCCAAATCCCTTACCCAACTCCCGGATCCCTTACCCAATTCCTTCCTTTACCCAACGCCCGTCTCTTTTACCCAACACATTCCCTCATGTGAGTTACTCCATTAAAACCACTGAAAGATTCCACACTGGGTCGTTTTTGTGTCAGTTGGTGAAGGTGACCAGACCAGACTACTTTCTCTGTCTGAGATGGTGGTAGTAGTGGTTGGTTTGTAGTGGTTGGTTTGTAGTGGTTGGTTTGTAGTGGTTGGTTTGTAGTGGTTGGTTTGTAGTGGTAGTAGTTTTTGGTTTGTAGTGGTAGTAGTGGTTGGTTTGTAGTGGTTGGTTTGTAGTGGTAGTAGTGGTTGGTTTGTATTGGTAGTAGTGGTTGGTTTGTAGTGGTAGTAGTGGTTGGTTTGTAGTGGTTAGTTTGTAGTAGTGGTAGTAGTTTTTGGTTTGTAGTGGTTGTAGTGGTGGTGGTAGTCGTAATTAGGTTTTGGATGTAATGGTGTTAATAGTGGTTGGATTTCAGTAGTGATGATAGCAGTAGCCGGGGTGTGGCAGTAGAAGTGGTTATAGTGGTAGCATGGCAGGTGGTTATAGTGGTAGCATGGCAGGTGGTTATAGTGGTAGCATGGCAGGTGGTTATAGTGGTATCATGGCAGGTGGTTATAGTGGTAGTATGGCAGGTGTTTATAGTGGTAGCATGTCAGGTGTTTATAGTGGTAGCATGGCAGGTGGTTATAGTGGTAGCATGGCAGGTGGTTATAGTGGTAGCATGGCAGGTGGTTATAGTGGTAGCATGGCAGGTGGTTATAGTGGTAGCATGGCAGGTGGTTATAGTGGTAGTATGGCAGGTGTTTATAGTGGTAGCATGGCAGGTGGTTATAGTGGTAGCATGGCGGTGGTTATAGTGGTAGTATGGCAGGTGTTTATAGTGGTAGCATGGCAGGTGGTTATAGTGGTAGCATGGTAGGTGGTTATAGTGGTAGTATGGCAGGTGTTTATAGTGGTAGCATGGCAGGTGGTTATAGTGGTAGCATGGCAGGTGGTTATAGTGGTAGTATGGCAGGTGTTTATAGTGGTAGCATGGCAGGTGTTTATAGTGGTAGCATGGCAGGTGGTTATAGTGGTAGTATGGCAGGTGTTTATAGTGGTAGCATGGCAGGTGGTTATAGTGGTAGCATGGCAGGTGGTTGCATTTGTGGCGATAGGAAGGGGTAAAAAGAAATGCAGAGATTAAGTCAGAACTATTACACTGTAAGAAAGTCCATCACACCCAGAAGACCTAAGAGTAGAGACGAGGACGACCGAAGAGAGTAGCTATCACAAGAAGAGAGAGAGAGAGAGAGAGAGAGAGAGAAAAAAGAGAGAGAGAGAGAGAGAGAGAGAGAGAGAGAGAGAGAGAGAGAGAGGAAGAGAGAGAGAATGGCTGGTTCACAGTAACGATAGAAGTGGTTTAAAAGTGTGGACTTCAATCACCTCTACAACAAAAGTCTTGGTGCTATCGAAGTTACTCATGATGTCCCACCGGCCAACCACACCACCTACTCAGTTCCAGAACTAATTCCTTGAGTGGACTGTCAGTAGTAGAATCCTAAATTTGCCGATGTGTTGGGTTCATCTGATTCTGGGAGTGCAGAATGGATATGTGACTGGCAGCTTCAAGAGGGATTTCACTGCGAGTGATCCACAACGCTGTTCAAAAGTTCTGACGAACATTCATGTTAAACCGTTTGTCGTAAAGTTTCACGCCCGTTTGTCGTAAAGTTTCACGCCCTACGTCTCAAAGTACGTGGAATGTGTTTTGTATCCTAAGGGGTTTGTAAGACGTCCCTCATTACACCTCTGTTAATAACCCAGCCCTCCTCACTATTACCACCAACCCCACCACCACTACCACCAACCCCACCACCACTACCTTCAACCCCACCACCACTACCACCATCCCCACCACCACTACCTTCAACAACACTACCACTAACCCCTCCACCACTACCACTAACCCCTCCACCACTACCACTAACCCCTCCACCACTACCACTAACCCCTCCACCACTACCACTAGCCATTTTATCCCCACCACCACTACCACTAATCCCTCCACCACTACCGCCAACCCCACCACCACTAACGCCAACCCCACCACCACTACCGCCAACCCCACCACCACTACCACCATCCCCACTACCATCCCCACCACCATCCCCACCACCATCCACACCACCACTACCAAAAACCCCACCACCACTACCGAAAATCCCACCATCCCCACCACCACTATCACCAACCTCACCTCAACGTCGGCCACGAGGTTACCTCAACGTCGGCCACGAGGTCACCTCAACGTCGGCAACGAGGTCACCTCAACGGCGGCCACGAGGTCACCTCAACGGCGGCCACGAGGTCACCTCAACGTCGGCCACGAGGTCACCTCAATGTCGGCCACGAGGTCACCTCAACGGCGGCCACGAGGTCACCTACACGGCGGCCACGAGGTCACCTCAACGGCGGCCACGAGGTCACCTCAACGGCGGCCACGAGGTAACTTCAACGTTGGCCACGAGGTCACCTCAACGGCGGCCACGAGGTCACCTCAACGGCGGCCACGAGGTAACCTCAGCGGAGGAAACGAGGTCACCTCAACGGCGGCCACGAAGTAACCTCAACGGCGGCCACGAGGTAACGTCAACGGAGGCCACGAGGTAACCTCAACGGAGGCCATGAGGTCACCTCAACGGCAGCCACGAGGTAACCTCAACGGCGGCCACGAGGTAACCTCAACGGCGGCCACGAGGTAACCTCAACGGAGACCACGAGGTAACCTCAGCGGAGGCCATGAGGTCACCTCAACGGCGGCCACGAGGTCACCTCAACGGCGGCCACGAGGTAACTTCAACGTTGGCCACGAGGTCACCTCAACGGCGGCCACGAAGTAACGTTAACGGAAGCCACGAGGTAACCCCAACGGAGGCCACGAGGTAACCTCAACGGAGGCCACAAGGTGATCAGAGACTGCTTGTAGTAACTCTTCATGCTCCTTCCTAAAGATACTTACATAAAGGTGTATTGTGAATTCCTTTTATCAACCAAGGTAGGCTACTTGAGAAGCCTTGGATCCTTTATACTTGGTGAGTTATATTTTAATGTACTTATTTCACTCCTTATTTTAATGATAGCAGTTTGCACCTCCTACCTACCACGTTTCTCGTTCTGGTAAGAACTATTTCCAGCGCGAAGATTTGGAACCAGTCCTTCTGGCGTCTTCCATGCGTAAATTATCATAAATATTTCTCACCTGCATGTCAGAAAATACAGTTTAAGACACTTTAAGCATTCCCAATAATTTAGGTGTTAGGCTGAGCTGATACAGCATAAGTTATCTGGTCATTCTCCAGAAACGCAATTTCGCTCGTATTGAAAGTGGTTATTACCGTACAGCAATATTCCAGTCTTCAGAGCATAAATGCCTATCATCACTGACTTGGCATCTCTTGTTTTGAAGGTTCTTATTATCTAGCCTATCATTTTCCTTGCCGTATTGTTACATTATTATGATCGTTGAAGGTAAGATCTCCTGATATGGCTGATATGGCTGCCCTATGGTTCCTGGCATTCCTCTTTCGTTTCATCATGGCTAGATTGCATTATTTTTATTCCGTTTAAAATAAATAATTAAATTTTTCCATGGCGGAGTTTCTGAAATTTGTGACCCTTGGGGCTACATAATTTACATAGACCTGGATGTTAGCTGTGTCCTCGACACATACCACTCATACACAAACTATAGTATCGTCTACGAAGAATGTTACAATGACATGATATATATTTTTGCTTGTGTAATATGTGAATGGGAATGAGACAGAGATTTAGAGGGAATACTGTGCCTTGAAGACCAGAATTCCTTACGATCAATTATTCATAAAATTATTTCGTAATATTCAGTACAGTGTAAACAAGCCCTACATATTGCACACTAACTTGGCTGTTACTTATTATGTTTGAATCCTCATCTAGCTGTCCTCACTTCTATGAATCATTCGATTCTTTGCGTGAGCAATCTTAGATATTAGATTCTGCCGCCGAGGCGACTATTATAGTTTGTATACCCGTATCCATCATGTGGACGGTGAGGTGGGAAGTGGGTACAAGACGAGTGATTTCAGTAAAGTGGCCTATGATAGGTTGATTTAGGACATGTAGGGGTGATACAGAACGTGTAGGGGTGATACAGGACGTGTAGGGTTGATACAGGGCGTGTAGGGGTGATACAGAACGTGTAGGGGTGATACAGGACATGTAGGGTTGATACAGGGCGTGTAGGGGTGATACAGAACGTGTAGGGGTGATACAGGACATGTAGAGTTGATACAGGGCGTGTTGGGGTGATACAAGATATGTAGGGAAGATACAGGACATATAGGGAAGAAACAGGATATGTAGGGGTGATACAGGACGTCTATGGGGGATACAGGGCGTGTAGGGGTGATACAGAACATGTAGGGGTGATACTGGACGTATAAGGGGTGATATAGAAGGTGTACGGTAAATACAGGACGGGTAGTGGTGATACAGAACGGGTAGTGGTGATACAGGACGGGTAGTGGTGATACAGGACGGGTAGTGGTGATACAGGACGGGTAGTGGTGATACAGGACGGGTAGTGGTGATACAGGAAGGGTAGTGGTGATACAGGACGGGTAGTGGTGATACAGGACGGGTAGTGGTGATACAGGACGGGTAGTGGTGATACAGGACGGGTAGAGGTGATACAGGAAGGGAAGTGGTGATACAGGAAGGGTAGTGGTGATACAGGAAGGGAAGTGGTGATACAGGACGGGTAGTGGTGATACAGGACGGGTAGTGGTGATACAGGACGGGTAGAGGTGATACAGGAAGGGAAGTGGTGATACAGGAAGGGAAGTGGTGATACAGGACGGGTAGTGGTGATACAGGACGGGTAGAGGTGATACAGGACGGGTAGTGGTGATACAGGACGGGTAGTGGTGATACAGGACGGGTAGTGGTGATACAGGACGGGTAGTGGTGATACAGGACGGGTAGTGGTGATACAGGACGGGTAGTGGTGATACAGGACGGGTAGTGGTGATACAGGACGGGAAGTGGTGATACAGGACGGGTAGTGGTGATACAGGACGTGTAGTGGTGATACAGGACGGGTAGTGGTGATACAGGACGGGTAGTGGTGATACAGGACGGTAGTGGTGATACAGGACGGTAGTGGTGATACAGGACGGTAGTGGTGATACAGGACGGTAGTGGTGATACAGGACGGTAGTGGTGATACAGGACGGTAGTGGTGATACAGGACGTGTAGTGGTGATACAGGACGGGTAGTGGTGATACAGGACGGTAGTGGTGATACAGGACGTGTAGTGGTGATACAGGACGGGTAGTGGTGATACAGGACGGGTAGTGGTGATACAGGACGGGTAGTGGTGATACAGGACGGGTAGTGGTGATACAGGACGGGTAGTGGTGATACATGACGTGTAGTGGTGATACAGGACGGTAGTGGTGATACAGGACATGAAGTGGGAGACGTGGTGTGTGTGGAGATGAGGCTATGATTATGATAATGATGCTGGGATGACGATGATTTTGAAGATGGTGGTGGTGACGATGATGATCAATATGATGATAATGGTGGTGAGGGTGACGATGATGATGGTGGTGGAAGTGACGACGATGATAATGATGATGCTGGATATTAGAGTGGTGCTTGAGGAGGATGTGTTGGGGTGGTGCTTGAGGAGGATGTGTTGGGGTGGTGCTGAGGAGGATGTGTTGGGGTGGTGCTGGAGGAGGATGTGTTGGGGTGGTGCTGGAGGAGGATGTGTTGGGGTGGTGCTGGAGGAGGATGTGTTGGGGTGGTGCTGGAGGAGGATGTGTTGGGGTGGTGCTGAAGGAGGATGTGTTGGGGTGGTGCTGGAAGAGGATGTGTTGGGGTTGTGCTGAAGGACGATGTGTTGGGGTGGTGCTGGAGGACGATGTGTTGGGGTGGTGCTGGAGGACGATGTGTTAGGGTGGTGCTGGAGGACGATGTGTTGGGGTGGTGCTGGAGGAGGGGTGTTGGGGAAAGTGCTGGAGGATGATGTGTTTGGGTGGTGATAGAGAAAGGGGTGTTGGGGAGGTGCTGGTGGAGAGGGTGTTAGGGAAGATGTTGGAGGAGGGGATGTTGGGGAAGTGTTCGTGAAGAGGGTGCTGGGAGATTCTGGATGAGGGGGAGTTGGGGTGATGCTGGAGGAGGCGTTGTTGGGGAGGTGCTGGAGGAGGGGTGTTGGGGTGGTGCTGGAGGAGCGGGTGTTTGGGTGGTGCTAGAGGAGGGGGTGTTGGTGAAGGTGGTGTTGGGAGGTGATGGGTAGGGGGTGTTGCGGAGATGGTGGAGGAGGAGGTGTTAAGGAGGTGCTGGAGAAGAGAGTGTTGGGGAGGTACTGGAGGAGGGGGTGTTTAGGATGTGGTGGAGGAGGGGATGTTGAGGAGATGGTGAAGGAGTTGGTGTTGGGGAAGTGGTGGAGGAAGGTGTGTTGGGGTGTTGCTGGAGGAGGAGGTGTTGGGGAGGTGCTGGAGGAGGGGGTGTTGGGGAGGTGGCGTAGCAGCTGTTGTACGTTCCAGTCTAGCAATGGAGACTCAACCCCTCCCCCCTCCCCCTCTCCTCTCCTTCCTCCACCTCCCGAAAAAACTCACCCTGTTGGTCGCTATGAAGTGTTGTGGTGGTGGTAGTAGTGGTAGCGGTGATGGTGGTGATGATGGTAGTGGTGGTGGTGATGGTGGTGGTGACGATGGTAATTGTTGTGGTGCTTCTAGGTAAGACATCTGTGCAACCCTGAACTACGACTATTTAAGAGAGACAGACAGACAGACAGACAGACAGACAGACAGAGACAGACAGACAGACAGACAGACAGACAGAGACAGACAGACAGACAGACAGATAGATAGATAGATAGATAGAAGAGGAGAGAGAGAGAGAGAGAGAGAGAGAGAGAGAGAGAGATAGACGTGCCCCAAACCATCATGATAGACACGCCCTCCGGATGTCCTCTATGTCATTTACCCATTACTATTATAATTTTTGGCCAGCTTTTCCTCTCCCCTACTCGCCATCATCCTCTCTCTCTCTCTCTCTCTCTCTCTTCTCTCTCTCTCTCTCTCTCTCTCTCTCTCTCTCTCTCTCGTACTGTGTGGTAGTTCAGGGTCTCACAAAAGTTCCCCTGGAAGGAAAGACTCCCTCTGGTTATTGTTCTACTTTTCACCATCAGTACGTTAGTTCACGGGTTATAAATACCAGCACTTCATTTCAGATATTGTGTGTGTGTACTCACCTATTTGTACTCACCCATTTGTGGTTGCAGGGATCGATTCACAGCTCCTGGCCCGTCCTTTTCACTGGTCGTTACTAGGTCCTCTCTCTCCCTGCTCCATGAGCTTTATAAAACCTCATCTTTAAACTGTATGGATCCTGCCTCCACTACGTCACTTCCCAGACTATTCCACTTCCTGACAACTCTGTGACTGAAGAAATACTTCCTAACATCTCTGTGATTCATCTGAATCTTCAACTTCCAATTGTGACTCCTTGTTGCTGTGTCCCATCTCTGGAACATCCTGTCTCTGTCCACCTTGTCAATTCATCGCAGTATTTTGTATGTCGTTATCATGTCTCCCCTAACCCTCCTGTCCTCCAATGTCGTCAAGCCGATTTTCCTTAACCTTTCTTCGTAGGATGTTCCCCTTAACTCTGGAACTAGTCTTGTTGCAAACATTTGCACTTTCTCTAATTTCTTGACGTGCTTGACCAGGTGTGGGTTGCAAACTAGTGCTGCATACTCCAGTATGGTCCTGACGTACACGGTGTACATAGTCTTGAACGATAGTAAGTAAGTAAGTAAGTTTATTCTGGTATACAGAAATACAGTTACATAGATTATTATACATAGCAGCATATGTGTAGAGAACCTAGGATAACCCAAAAAAGTCAGACAGAGTGACTTATTTCCATTGGGGTCCTTATTGAGGTATTGGAACGCTTTTCTTAGGTTTGCTAGTCGCCTTTATGCTGCAGCAGTTATCTGGATGATGTGCTCCTCAAGAAATGTGCTCGGTATTATACTCACCCCAAGATCCCCTCAAGGAAGGTTCCTTGATGCTGGTGAGGGGTTCTTGATCTAGGGAATTGAAACTGTGCTCCAGTTCCCTGAATTAAGCCTGAATACCTTCCACATCCCCCCACAGGCGCTGTACAATCCTATGGTTTTAGCGCTTCCCCCTTGATTATAATAATAATCACCCCAAGATTCTTTTCCTTGAGTGAGGTTTGTAGTCTTTGGTAACCTAGCCTATATTCTGTCTGCGGTATTCTTTCTCCTTCCCCGATCTTCATGACTTTGCATTTGGGGGGGTGGGGGTTAAATTCAAGGAGACAGTTGCTGGATCAGGCTTTCAGCCTGTCCAGGTCTCTTTGTAGTCCTGCCTGATCCTCATCCGATTTAATTCTCCTCATTAACTTCACATCATCTGCAAACAGAGACACTTCTGAGTCTATCATTTACAAATACCAAAAACAGCACTGGTCCTAGCTAGGACTAACCCCTGTGGAACCTCGCTCGTCACAGGTGCCCACTCTGACCTGTCGTCACGTACCATGACTCGTTGTTTCCTCCCTGTCAAGTATTCTCTGATCCATTGTAGTGCCCTTCCTGTTATGCGTGCCTGATCCTCTAGCTTTTGCACATATCTCTTGTGAGGAACTGTGTCGAAAGCCTTCTTGCAGTCCAAGAAAATGCAGTCAACCCACCGCTTTATCTCGTGTCTTGCTCCTCTTACCTTGTCATAAAACTCCAGTAGGTTTGTGACACAGGATTTTCCTTCCCTGAATCCGTGCTGGTTGTCGTTTATAAGCCTGTTCCGTTCTAGGTGCTCCACCACTCTCCTCCTGATAATCTTCTCCATGACTTTGCATACTATACACACAAGTGACACTGCTCTGTAGTTTAGTGCCTCATGTCTATCGCCCTTCTTAAAAATGGGGACTACATTTGCAGTCTTCCATACCTTAGGAAGTTGCCCAGTTTCAATGAATGTGTTGAAAATTGTTGTTAGTGGCCCCCCACAGCGTTTCTGCTCCCTCCCTAAGGACCCACGGAGAGATTTGTCAGGTCCCACCGCCTTTGAGGTATCAAGGTATGTGTGTGTACTCACTTATTTGTGGTTGCAGGGGTGTGTGTGTGTGTATGTGTGTGTGTATGTGTGTGTGCGTGTGTGTGTGTGTGTGTGTGTGTGTGTGTGTGTGTGTGTGTGTGTGTGTGTGTGTGTGTGTGTGTGTGTATGGCGAGGGATAAGTTATTACGTCTATGTTTCTGCTGACAGTTTCACTCGGTCAGCACCACCTATGATGCATATCAGCACTATGGTACACGTCAGCACCACCTATAATACACGTCAGCACTTCTAGTGCGATAGAGCTGGTGATGAAGTACACTCAGTGGCTACTTTATTAGGTACAATACCCTTATGGTACTGGTTAGGACCAGAACAACCTGAATTCTCCGTGGCATGGATTTAACATGGTGCTGGAAACATTCCTTAGAGAGCCAGGTCTATGCTGACACGATAGCATTTAGCCTCATGCAGTTGCTGAAGATTTGTCGATTGCATGTTCATGTTGCGAATCTCCCGTTCCTCCTCATGCCAAAGATTTATACGAAATTCTGACCCTACCATGTGCATGGCGCAGCAGAACCCGTCATTCGTCAGACCAGGCAACGTTTTATCCAATCTTCGGCTATCCAATTTTGGTGAGCCTGTGCATACCGAAGCCTCAGTTTCCTGGTCGTAGCTGACAGGAGTGGAACCCAGTGTGGTCTTCTGCTACAATAACCCATCCACTCAAGGTTTGACGTACTGTGCATTCAGAAATGTTCTGCATACCAATGGTGTAATACTTCGTTATTTGAATTATTGTTACCTTCCTATCAGTTGGAACCAGTCTGGCCATTCTCCTCTGATATCTCTCATTAACAAAGCGTTTTCGCCCACAGAACTGCTTCTCTCACTGGGTGTTTTGCATTTTTCACTCCATTCTCTGTAAACTCTAGAGACTGTTGTGCGTGAAAACCCCAGGAGATCAGTAGTTTTTGTGGTTCCCAAACCATTCAGTCTGGCACCAACAATCATTCCACGGTCATAGTCACTTAGATCACATTTCTTTCTCATTCTGATGTTGGTCTGACCAGCAGCTGAACCTATTGACCATGTCTGCATGTTTTTAAGCACTGGGGTGCTGGCACCAGACCAGCTAAGATATTTGCATTAACGAATAAGTGTACAGGTGTACCTAATAAAGTGGTCACTGAGTGCATGTCTGTTACACTTTGGATATATTCCGATGAGTGCAGAGCTCTTGATGTATGAACACCGAGAAGAACAATGCGTGTACACGTGAAGAGGTATATATATCTTAGCATATATACACTTAGCGTTGACTTGCTTGTTTTAATTAAAAAAAAAACTTCCATATTTTCGATTAAAGTATTTTCGATTGGAGGTGAGCAGGAGACATGCAGCCTTAACAAGCCTCGTGTGTCGACAGATTTCAAAGCCATTAACCAACCAAGCAACTTATGTCTTCTTTTCTCTACTATTTTATTTTACTGTACCTAACGACCAGTCACTGAGTCTTGCCTGAATACGTAGGCAGCTTTATCCGTTATTGGAGTTTTTTATTTTGTTTGGCTTATGTTGGTTACCAGACGGGATTTTACTCTTAAGGAGAGGTTAATGTAAACAAACACATTTTTTAGACCTTCGAACAATTTTGAAATTGTAATGTTTTGATGGTAATCCCTCGTGTTCTCTTCTTACCCCTGAAGTCTGGTGTGGGTCACACCGAACGTGGGGAAAATAGAAGTAGTAGTAGAAGCTATTACTATCTGGAGATACAGCTCTTCTTCAATCTCTGTAACTAGGATCCCATCCTAGTTACAGATTTTGGCGCAAACTATTCTCGGATTAAATTGTGTTTGGAACCTGACTCCATCTTCAGGAACCTTCGTGGTTTGGAAATCTGACTTCTCTTCAAGAATCATTGTCAGGTCTTGAATCGGATTATTCATCCTGGGCTGAAACTTCATTCAGCAGTGGCCCTTCATGGTGCAGTTCATTACTTCTCGTCTTCTACTTGTCGACTACCGACACTGGCCAACTAGTCTTACTCCCTCCATCTTCGTGTGTTTTTGTTCCAGTATAAATGCAGAGACTAAAGACGTAACTTCAGAACATCTGCTGGCTGAGAGAGGAATTGCCTGAGCACGCTACCCACCTCTGGGAAGTCTGGATGAAAAGTTTGAAATACTATAGGTTTAATGAGGTCATACATTTTGCTCTCTTTCCCAGTGTATTTTATGGTATTTAAAAAATATTATAACAGATATATAGGGGTGGTAGGGAAAGAAAATGCTCTTAGTATCTCCAGGGAGAAACCTCTTTATTTTTCCCAGAAATTCATTTATTCTCTTTTCCACAGATGTGGGTCCCTAGTTAGCACCAGAGGTAGTACCTCCCGTATGTTTCGCCCAATGATGGGACGCGAGATTCGGGCAGCTTTGACCAGGACTCACACAGAGAGACCCTGAAGCAAACTGTTTTTTTTTTTTTTCTATACATATTAAATAGGAAGCAAATGTAGCTTATGGTACCAAGGCAGAACACTTCCCTGCCTGCGATGCAAGGGACAAGAATGCATATAACTCCCGCTCAAATGTACCAAAGGTCTTAAAAAAATAGGTCACAAAGTGTAAAGCAAAGCTTTATTTACAGACTACGACAAAGGTCTAAAGTAGAGTTTATTAAGTAAATTTCACTTGATAACTCTACTTGGAGCGACACGGGTAACACTTAGCCCATACATAAAGCAACAGTCCTTTTTGCAATATCTTTCTGCTAGTTTCTCCATGCAATAAATGTCTTGGTGTTTGCAAATTACTCAATATACTGTACTGTCATAGAAAGAAGATTTCTGTTCCTTCGGTCATATTGGTGCTGCAAACGATCAGTGTTGCAGGTGATACACCCGAACACTGCTGCTACAGAAACCACTAGCAAGCAGTTTTTTTGTCCAGTTTAATGGCAGAAACTAGAGGTTCAGGTAGTGGACGACCATGTGTTGGAGAACCGTGTGTTAGAGGACCATGTGTTGGAGGAAGATGTTTTTAGGAGTGTTGGAGAACAAAGTGACTGAGGACTAGTTGGTGAGACCAGGTGTAGGCGGGGGTGTAGATGGTATAGAGGATGGTTTAATTGGTGTACGAGGTAGCGTACTGGATGTAGGTAATGAAATGGGTGCAGAAGGTGATGTAGCGGTGTTCCGAGGAATTATAACCGGAACAGGAGATTTTTTCAGCAAAATTAGATACATCAGCAGTATGCCTCAACCCATTTCTATATGCCAGTTACACAGTGTGTAACTGGCATATACAGTCATATTCAGTCACAGAAGAGGGGTCATGTGCGTAGTGTTAAACTTGTCAGCTTCTGCTGAGAGACGTCAGTAGGACAATGAGGAGAGAGTTAAATATTGCTTGAAGGCATCAACACCTATGGCAGATCTGGAGTTACTGTTACTTGTGAATTACCGTCTCTCAGGGTGGCCTTTTTCTTGGAAGTAGGTGTAGAGGGTCTAGTAGTGTAGCGGGTGTAGATGGGAGTGTAGCGGGTGTAGATGGGGTGTACCGAGTGTAGGAGATGGTGTAGCGGTAGCGGACGTTGGAGATGGTATAGCGAATGTAGATGGTGTAGCGGGTGTAGGTGGTGATGTAGCGAATGTAGATTGTGTAGGTGGTGTAGCGAAAGTAGGAGGTGGTGTAACGGGTGTAGGTAGTGGTGTAGCGGGTGCAGGTGGAGGTGTAGCGTGTGCAGGTGGAGGTGTAGCGGGTGTAGGTGGTGGTGTAGCGAGTGTAGGTTGTGGTGTAGCGAGTGTAGGTTGTGGTGTAGCGGGTGTACGTGGTGGTGTAGCGAGTGTAGGAGGTGGTGTAACGGGTGTAGGTAGTGGTGTAGCGGGTTTAGGATGTAGTGTAGAGGGTGTAGCGGGTGTAGGTAGTGGTGTAGCGGGTGTAGGAGGTGGTGCAGCGAGTGTAGGAGGGGGTGCAGCAGGTGTAAGAGGTGGTGCAGCGGGTGTAAGAGGTGGTGTAGCGGGTGTAGAAGGTGGTGTAGCAAGTGTAGGAGGTGGTGTAGCAGGTGTAGGAGGTGGTGTAGCGGGTGTAGGAGGTGGTGCAGCAGATGTTGGAGGTGGTGCAGCGGCTGTAGGAGGTGGTGCAGCGGGTGTAGGAGGTGGTGTAGCGGGTGTAGGAGGTGGTGTAGCGGGTGTAGGAGGTGGTGTAGCGGGTGTAGGAGGTGGTGCAGCGGGTGTAGGAGGTGGTGTAGGGGGTTGTGTAGCGGGTGTAGGTGGTGTAGCGGGTGTAGGAGGTGGTGTAGCGAGTGTAGGAGATGGTGTAGCGGGTGTAGGAGATGCAGCGGGTGTAGGAGGTGGTGTAGCGGGTGTAGGTGTTGTAGCGGGTGTAGGTGATGGTGTAGCGGGTGGAGATGTTGCGGGTGTAGTGGTAGTGTAGCGGGTGTAGGTGGTGGTGTAGATGAAGGACCACCCTGCAGGTAATCACAGGTGGTCAGATTTGACCGTGGGCCTCCCTCCAGGAACCACCAGTGTTACCAATTCTGCCTCGCCTCCTTCCTCACCTCCTGCCTCACTCCTGCTTCTCCTCTCCTGCCTCACCTCCTCCTGCCTCACCTCCTCCTGCTTCACCTCCTCCTCCCTCACCTCCTCTTCCCTCACCTCCTCCTCCCTCACCTCCTCCTCCCTCATCTCCTCCTCCTTCACCTCCTCTTCCCTCTCCTTCTCCTCATCCTCCCTCACCACCTACCCTCCTCCCACTACCATATCTCCCATTTAAATAACTTTCCCACCCTAATAACATTCTTCAGTATCACTTTCCAGCCTCGTCTACAAATCACACTTTTTCCCCTTCCACAATAACAAAAAAATCGAGGATTTAAATGCATCTCAGGTGACCTTTCAACCCATGGCCAAGGGACCACAAAAAACCGCTCTTCGTGAAATCACTTTATAGAGGGCATACCGCCCATCAGGTATCTGTCAGACTTCCGGCTGGGATAAGGTCTGATAGCCCTCAATTATCACTTCTAACCACTGTTATGAATATTTTGGGATTAAACAAATCATTATTAAAAATGGTCTCTTTGTGGGTTAAGGGGAAACAGTGATTGAAATTGATACTTGTAGTTAGTAGGTCAGGGGACCGGAGGGTAGTTTCGTCCTTCAGGATTCTGGTTGGGTAGCAACCAAGGTTGGGTAGATACTGTGGTTGAGTATCCACCAAGATTGGGTACGTACTGTTGTTGGGTAGCTAACAAGATTGGGTAGGTACTGTGATTGGGTAGCTACTAAGGCTGGGTAGGTACTTTGCTTGGGTAGTCACCAAGTATGGGTAGATACTGTGGTTGGGTAGCCACCAAAATTGGGTACGTACGTATAATATTCGCCAGGAGAGTGTCCTGGCACGGGTCTTAAGCTTTCGGTGACTCGTCGTAGTTGGATAAACCAAATGGTCTGGTGGTGACAATAGTCGGGCAGTCGGATGGCCACCGTGGTCGGGTATACGCCACGGTCAGTTAGATCCCCCCGATCGAGTAGCGATCATGGTAGGGTGGCCGACACCGCTAAATAGACACCATAACCGGGTGGTAGTCATTATAGTAGGGAAGACACCATGGTCGGATAGCCACAATAGTCTGGTAGCCACAATAGTCGGGAAGACACCAAAGTCAAGTAGCCGCCTAGGGGGCGGGGTTCTCCGTTTTCTTAAAACGATTTCTGAATTAAAAAATTCGTAAATCACCAAAAGAAACATTTTTCTTTTAATCATCACTGCAGAACTTTTCTTAAACTAATACAGCAAAAGTTTTGTTAAACTGTCACTGTAAAAAAAAAAAAAGATTTGTTTTAAACCAACAATTAAAAAAATAAATTTCATACACGTTCAGCTTTTTAGGATCTTCGAATTTAAGACTGAGAAAGAGAGAGAGAGAGAGAGAGAGAGATATTCGAAATAGGTTGTCATCGATGACTTGGACGGGCAATGGAGTGCTCAGCCGACACACATCAACATTCTGACGACTCCAACTGCAGTGATATTAATTTAGTGATCTGCTAGTAGCAGCGCCAGGGGCTGTTGGTGCCACTGTTGTGTCACCGACTCCAATTGATATGTTTGTATGTCTGTGTGAGGGAAAGAGACAATTAGCAATCGACATAAAAGGGACAGGAGCTAGAATTAGTCCCCGGCTGCTGTGTCGAGATTTCTTCCCAAAACAAGTGTACGCGGAAATACATGGGAAAGACAGATAACAAGAGGACTAGGATGCCCACACCATGACTATGCTTATACTAGGTGTGTAAATCAACGATAGAAAATGTAGAACTTTATATCGTGTCCCAGTTACTGGCCATCACCAACCTGACCAAGATTCTAGTGGGAGAAATGTAAAGATCCGCTGTGGTGCAGTGGACTAAGGCGACACACCTCACAATCTACGGTCAAACCAGAGAGAGAGATGTTGAGGGTAGCTGTCCATACCCATCAGACACTATGATCTCAATGAATTCTAAGCAATAGCCTCTAATACATCCACATTTCACTAATAATGTTGTACTTTCTTTAGAAAGTTAGAGAGAAAATGCAGTTCTAAAGTGATAATATAGACTGTAAGGGGAAATATAAACTACTGAAAATATATGGATGCCCTTCAGTGAAAAAAAAAAAGTTACCAGGGACACTGGAGAGGAAAATAGGAAGAGAAGGTATTGAAAACAGTGGAAGGAGCAGTGGAAAGGGAAGAGAAGAGAATATCGGGAGGGGAGGGAAGAAATAGAGGAGGGGGAGAAAACGGAAACACATATCCGGCCATTATCTAGAGAAATATAAATTTAACAAAACCAAATATATACTACAGGAAATTTGCAATCAGGTTTTAGGAGTTTAGAGAGGAGTGGGCAGTGTTTAAGGGAGGGGGATTTGAGGGGATGGCGTGGGGTGTGGAGTGGTTTAAGGAGGGAGCAGCGTAGGGTGGGAAGGAGTGGTCGGAGGAAGGAACAGGTTAGGGGTGTGTGAAGGAGTGGGCGTTTGAGGGGAACAGCATTCGGTGGGAGATGGGTGAGAAGTGGAGGGGGCTGCCAGAGGTGAAAGGGGCTGTAGGAGGTGAAGGGGACTGTGAGAGGTGAAGGGTGCTGTGGGTGGTGAAGGAAACTGTGGGAGGTGAAGAGGGCTGTGGAAGGTGAAGGCGGCTGTGGGAGGTGAAGGGGACTGTGGTAGGTGAAGATGGCTATGGGGGTGAAGGGGCTGTGGGAGGTGAAGGGGCTGTTGGAGGTGAAGGGGCCTGTGGGAGGTGAAGGGGAATGTGGGAGGTGAAGAGGGCTGTGGGAGGTGAAGGGGACTGTGGGAGGTGAAGAGGGCTGTGGGAGGTGAAAGGGGCTGTGGAAGGTGGAGGGGGCTGTGGAAGGTGGAGGGGGCTGTGGGAGGTGGAGGGGGCTGCGTGAGATGAGTGTAGATATCGAATAGCGTATTTTTTTTATGGCAAAGCTGAACACATCCGCAATGTGCTGCTACCCAAGGTCAAGTCCCCGCTGAAAAAGAACAGTCAACGGAAGACATGTCACGAGACTCTTTGCTGCTCTTTGGTTTACTGCAGCCAAATCGCGTACATGGCGACTTCGATTCCGAAGTTCAGAACCATACAAAATAATAACAGTTTTGCACTATCACCGCCGATCCAGTCATCCTTGAGACGAGCTTAATTAAGGCTCTCAAGATGACCAACCATATACGAGCTCAAAGAGACTGTAAACAAGCAATTCCTGCATGCTTTCCCCTCATAGAAAATATAAATCCTCCCTCGTCTCAATATGACATACGGTCCTACACATACGCCAATAACATGCTTTTTGAGCGTCTGGTAAAAATCTTACAAGTGGATCTTGAGATTCTAGATGAGAGAAAGAAGAGATCCAACCTGTTACTCACAGATGGGAAAGTACTTCATGGAGACTCTTATTTGTGAGATTCGATCCCTGATTTGTACAAGGATTTTCACTTGTCTGTACGATAGACCGCACATTGACGCGTCGTAATGAGTAAATGTTCATTATATAAGATAGTTATTACCCATTCAAGTCCTGGGCATGCAACCAATACAATCTATAACAGTTCTGAAAAAAACGTTATTTAACGTTGGCACTGGAAATAATGAAGCTGGCATCATAGGATGCCTAAACTTCCTCGTAATTGTCAAGTGGCACACGTCCGAACAAGAGCAGGCACATTTATTGACATACGGGGTAGGAAAAATCTTGGTAAGATTTCTTTACACCAGGGGATTGTTGAGTGTAACCTCCATTACTTTATGTTTGCTTACTGGAAACACCAAATCGTTCTTAATTTTCCACGTCCGGTGTTTTTCTAGGTGGTTAATCCTTCCTATTGGAGAGGGTTTTATAAACTATTCTATTCTTACTGACCGCATCTGCTTCCGAGGACTGCGTGCGCAGCTCCTCGGTTACTATCGTATATCAACAACAGTCTCCACAGTACTGAGAGATACCAACTGAGATTCGACAGAGGACGGGAGTCTGGAAAAGGTCTCCTCGTGAAAGAGGCATCGCAGTACCAAGGTCCCGTCAACTGGATAAACTGAACCTAATTAACCATCAGGTGTCGGTTCGGTTCATCAGTCTCATCCGCTAGTGTCTGAGCAATACGCATTGACTGTGTCATAGCCGCTACTGGAAATAGTTCCAAGTATTGAATCTTTTGTTCGTTTCAGAACCTTTTCCCGTAACTACAAAAGGCTCATCACATACAGTACGTAAGATTCACGTACTATTTCCGACCAGCAAATACGTGTCATGAAAGGAGACCTCACCAGAAAGCCCCATAACCATACACATGTAACCCATGTAAAACTTGTTCTATAGAAGCAGGCTATGCAAAGCAATACTAGCAATGATCCTGTCATAGATTTCTAACAATACATATGAAATAGGAACACACACCGCGGACGACAATAAGATTCAATACGTCCCAGAATGCCCCCCTGCAAATAATAACTATTTAATGACTCATGTTTCTCAGGAATCCGAGAAGTACTGTACAAAAGGAGCATAAAATATTTATTTCGTGTATACCCAGGCTTTCGGTATTATAGGTGTTATTATTTCTCCATTGAGCGTGGGCTACCGTCGATTGACGAGTCGTCTCGTCTACTGCATGACTAGAACTGACAGTGGTCAATGGAGATCGAAACTGAGGTTGCTGACACCTGTCTACTTCTGTATTTTTGTTTAACGAAGCACTGGACGTTAACATGATCTACCTTATTACAATAAGAGCACGTGACCCTTAGTCGACCCTGATGTTGGGTCAGCTTAGATCTGCAGCCACTTCTGTCTAGTCACTAGTGGAATGTTTACAGGTGTCTCGATGACTTGTGTTGTCTCAGCAACCCTCTAATGTATAATGAATCTCCTACGCATCTGTCATAGCACAAGGATGTATACAAGTAGTTTATAAAAATATATCGTAGTAGCTATAGTATTCGTGCATGCATGAGAGAGAATATACAACCTGTCTATAAGAGAAGGGAGATAGCCAGCCCTCCGTGTAGAAGCGATGGCGACAACCTAACATGTACATTCCCCAATAACTTCCTTGATCTTGCCGCAATTACCGTTGCCAACGGCAGTATGTGATCAAGTCGGCAGGTCATTCCCATGTCTGACTACCTTAAAGCTAAAAAAAATATTTCATGACAACCCAGTAGATCGTTTGAGTCTTCAGTTTGCATCTATGACTCGTTTGTTCCCGTTCCTTCCCCCTTTCCTCTCCAACATTTTTTTTTTTCCAGTTCAGCCTATACAGTTATTTAAGTACCGTGTACGCCGTAACCGTGTCTCTCCCAGCTCTTCTGACCTCTAACATTATTTCTCTTATTCTTGCTTCATACGTCCTTCAGATTAACTTCGAAATCAACTTCACCCCCAAACATCCTGCAATTTTTATAGTTTCTGGAAGTGCAGGATCGAGTGTTGGCCTCGTGGTGGTGGTTAAGACAAACTTTGCAAGTGAGATCGGGAAGGACTACTAACTGAGGATCCAGAAAGCGAATCTTAGGTTCACCAGTCGAGCTTTTTGCCGCACATAGTATTAAGTTGTTGTGAAAGCGTCTGTTAGTTAGTTACCATTTTGTCCTAGGCACATGTCGATTTGACACTAGGCCTGTTGTATGTATGTGTGTGTAAGGAAACACTTCGAAATGTTTTCGCCACACCGGGAATTGAACCCGGGCCCTCCGTGCGTGAAGCGAGAGCTTTTAGGTGTGTGTGTATGTGTGTGTGTGTGTGTGTGTGTGTGTGTGTGTGTATGTGTGTGTGTGTGTGTGTGTGCGTGTGTGTGTGTGCATAGACTGACCATTATACTTATTAAGACCGCTATGATTACTCAGGGGATGGGACCATTTTCACCACCCCTCCACCATCCTATCACATATCATCGCCATTAATTGATGACCTTCCTCCCATCTCCCTCAGTGACCCCAGGCAACAACTCCACCTCCCTCAGTGACCCCAGGCAACAACTCCACCTCCCTCAGTGACCCCAGGCAACAACTCCACCTCCCTCAGTGACCACAGGCAACAACTCCACCTCCCTCAGTGACCCCAGGCAACAACTCCACCTCCCTCAGTGACCCAGGCAACAACTCCACCTCCTCAGTGACCCCAGGCAACAACTCCACCTCCCTCAGTGACGCAGGCAACAACTCCACCTCCCTCAGTGACCGCAGGCAACAACTCCACCTCCTCAGTGACCGCAGGCAACAACTCCACCTCCTCAGTGACCGCAGGCAACAACTCCACCTACCTCAGTGACCGCAGGCAACAACTCCACCTACATCAGTGACTGGAGGCAACAACTCCACCTCCCTCAGTGACCGCAGGCAACAACTCCACCTCCCTCAGTGACCGCAGGCAACAACTCCACCTCCCTCAATGACCGCAGGCAACAACTCCACCTACTTCAGTGACTGCAGGCAACAACTCCACCTCCCTCAGTGACCGCAGGCAACAACTCCACCACCCTCAGTGACCGCAGGCAATAACTCCACCTACTTCAGTGACTGGAGCAACAACTCCACCTCCCTCAGTGACCGCAGGCAACAACTCCACCTCCCTCAGTGACCGCAGGCAACAACTCCACCTACCTCAGTGACCGCAGGCAACAACTCCACCTACTTCAGTGACTGGAGGCAACAACTCCACCTCCCTCAGTGACCGCAGGCAACAACTCCACCTCCCTCAGTGACCGCAGGCAACAACTCCACCTACCTCAGTGACCGCAGGCAACAACTCCACCTACTTCAGTGACTGCAGGCAACAACACCTCCCCAGTGACCGCAGGCAACAACTCCACCTCCCTCAGTGACCGCAGGCAACAACTCCACCTCCCTCAGTGACCGCAGGCAACAACACCTCCCTCAGTGACCGCAGGCAACAACTCCACCTACCGGCATCAACATCTAAGACTCCTGTGGGAATGAAGTCTTTCTCCACCTCTACGTCTTCAAGGCATCACACATACCAGATAACACTATACACAATGTGTATTTAAATAAGTGTATTTTTAGATAGATAGATAGATAGATAGATAGATAGAGAGAGAGAGAGAGAGAGAGAGAGAGAGAGAGAGAGAGAGAGAGAGAGAGAGAGAGAGAGAGAGAGAGAGAGAGAGAGAGAGAGAGAGAGAGAGAGAGAGAGAGAGAAGCATCTGTGATGTGTGATGATTTTGTGAGGTTAATCTGTCACAGCCATGGAGGAACCCTTAAGTCTCCCAGCTCAGGCTGACCGATTTCGTTACCTGTTGTACGAGTCAGACAGTAATGGAATATGAGGAGAGAAACATAGCCAGCTTTCATTCCCACTATGACACTAGAGTAGCGTAGGAAAGTAGTATATTGATACTGTATTCAATTTTGATTCATAGAAGTAATCACTCAAACCTCCAACCACCATCCACCCACCACCATCCACTCACATTACCATCCACCCACACTACCCTCCACCCACACTACCATCCACCCACCACAATCCACCCACACTACCATCCACCCACACTATACCATCCACCCACACTACCCTCCCCCCACACTACCACCCCCCACACTACCATCCACTCACACCACCATCCATCTACATTACCATCCATCCACCACCGCCACCACGACAGCTACCATCACCTCCCAAATCACCAATACTACTACTACTACTACTACTACTTCTGTTACTACTACTACTACCACTTCTCTAACTACTACTTCTGTAACCTTTCCCCTGCCACAACCCCTACCACAACTACCACCCTTCCACTACCACCACAACTAATAACACCTACCATACCACCAATACTAATTCCACAACCCCTTCCCTCTGCCACCATCATGTCACCACTACTACCCTCGTACAGATACCATTACCAGTACAGTCACTACCCCAGTTACAACCACCCCATTATCACCTCAACCTCCACCCTAATACAAGCACCAGCACAACCAACCCCAATACATCCACACTTCCACAACCACCACCATCACCACTACCAACCAACCACCACTATCACCACTACTAGCCAACCACCACCATCACCACTACCAACCAACCACCACCATCACCACTGCCAACCACCACCATCACCACTGCCAACCACCACCATCACTACTACCAACTACCAGCATCACCACTACCAACTACCACCATCACCACTACCAACCAACAACACCACTACCAACTACCACCATCACCACTACCAACCACCACCAACATCACTTCCATCTACCACCATCACCACTACCATCACAACTACTATTGAATCATTTATGATAATTCAGCCATAAGGTCAGTCATAAAACAGACCTTTTCTCTCTCTCCTAAACAGGTGTGTTTACACGCAGTATTTATGATCCCTAGACACGCTGAGCGCCAGCTGTTGGTGCAGCTGGCCCAAGAGCTGCAGCACTCCTCAACCAGCTGTTTGTGTAGCTGGTCCAGGAGCTGCAACGTTCTTCAACCAGATGTTGGTGCAGGTAGCCCAGGAGCTGCAACACTCCTCAACCAGCTGTTGGTGTAGCTGGTCCAGGAGTTGCAACACTCTTCAACCAGCTGTTGGTGCAGGTAGCCCAGGAGCTGCAACGCTTCTCAGCCAGATGATGCGGCCGCCACTCTGAACAAAGAAAGTTGCAACCAGTCTCCTCTAGCTGGTCCAGGAGCTGCAGCAATTCTCAAGCATTTGGTCCAGAAGCTGCAGAAAGCTTCCACCAGCTGGCCCAGGAGCTGCAGTGAGCCTCTGCCAGTTGGCTCAGGAAGAATAGCACCCAAAACCAGTTGGTCCAGGAGCTGCAGCTTGAGAAACAGGTGACAGACAAGACAAAGAAAGTGGGAAGTAAAGAAGTAAAAGACAAAGGAGGAGGATGAAAGGTGAAGAGGGAGAGGCATGAGAACACACACACACACACACACACACACACACACACACACACACACACACACACACACACACACACACACACACACACACACACACACACACACACACACACATATATACACACATACAGCACCAGTATGAAACCCACACCTGGTCAAACTCGTCAAGAATTTGGAGAATGTGCAAAAGTTTGCAACATGACTAGTCCCGGAGCTAAGGGTTATGTCATATGAGGAGAGGTTAAGGGAACTAAACCTGATGACACTAGAGGATAGGAGGGATAGGAGACACATGATAGTGACGTATAAAATACTGAGAGGAACTGACAAGGTGGACAGGGGTAGAATGTTGCAGTGATAGGACACAGCAACAAGGGGATGCAACTGGAAGTTGAAAAAGATGAGTTAGGAAGTATTTTTTTTTTTAGCCTTAGAGTTGTCAGGATGTGAAACAATCTGCAGAGTGAAGTAGCGGAGACAGGATCCATACATAGCTTTAAGAAGAGGTATGATAAGACTCTTGGAGCAGGCAGAGAGTGACCTAGTAGCGACTAGCGAAGAGGCGGGACCAGGAGGTGTGATTCGACCCCTACAACTACAGATAAGTGGGTAGACACAAACACACACACAGACACACCAGTATGTTAGGGATTCAATCAGAGACAGATAGATAGATAGAGAGAGAGAGAGAGAGAGAGAGAGAGAGAGAGAGAGAGAGAGAGAGAGAGAGAGAGAGAGAGAGAGAGAGAGAGAGAGAGAGAGAGAGAGAGAGAGAGAGAGAGAGAGAGAGAAAGAGATGAGAGGATGAACCAGCAAGGCTGGACCTTGTATTCACCCTGAGTGGTTCTGATATAGGGGAAATTACATATGAAAGGCCCCTCGGCGCTAGTGATCACATGGTCCTAAGTTTCGAATACCTTGTGGAATTAACAATAGAGAGTGAAGCAGCACGGGAAGGAGGGTAGAAGCCAAACTTCAAAAGAGAGGTTTAAACAGGCATGAGGCAGATGGGATTGAATCAGATAGAATTCCTATTTGCTGATGATGCAACGCTAATGACATTAAAAATAGACAAGGACAGGGAAAGACTACAAATTTATCTGGACAAAGTGCACGACTGGTCAGATAAGTTGTTGCTTGAATTCAACCCTAGAAAATTCAAGGTTATTAAGATTGAGAAAAGGTCAAGAAGACCAGACACTGAGTATAGATTTGGTGGACAGAGGCTCAAGACTGCTCAATATGCAGAGGTTCCAATCACCCAGATAGCTTCTGCAGCATATGCTAGTCTGGTAAATCTAAGAGAAGCCATCAGGAATCTCATATTTTAATACCACCATGGTACCTACATATATGAGTACCACAAGAGAATCACACCTAAAAAAGTATGTAAAAAACTTGAGAATGTTCTGAGGTATGCAACTAGGCTGGTTCAAGAGGTAAGAGGTATGAGCTACGAGGAGAGGCTAACCGAACTGATTCTGACCAAATTAGAGAATAGAAGAACCAGGGAAGATATAATATCAACATACTAAACATTCACAGAAATTTATATGGTAGAAAGGGATACGATGTTAAAGAGGCAGAAAACACGTACTCTGGGGCACAGCTGGAAGAAGTTGAAGACACACATGAGATACAAGGATGTCATGAAGTATTTCTTCAGTATCAGGTAGGTCAGGAAGTGAAGAAGCAGGTTTCATACAGAACTTTAAATGCAGGAACGATAGGGTGAATTTGGCAAGAGGTAAGTTGAGAGACGGGGCCAGGAACTAAGCCTCGACCTCTACGGTGAGAACATAATAGGTGAGTACACATACATGCACACACACACACACACACACACACACACACACACACACTCACACACACACATAGGGTTGGTCACCGGGTTCCTGACTATCACCAGGTCACCGGGGTCCTGAAGATCACCAGGTCACCGGGTCCTGAAGATCACCAGATCACCGGGGTTCTTACGACCACCAGGTCAACGGGGTCTTGACTACCACGAGGTCACCGGGGGTCCTGACGGCCACCAGGTCAACGGGGTCCTGACGACAACCAGGTCACCTGCGGTTCTGACTTTTACCAGGTCACCACACTCCACATAATACCTCCCCCGTTTTTATGCACGATTTCACTGTATCGTCAGTGGTACACTGGGTAAGTTCTGCCAACACAATTCTTCACGTTTTATACAAGCAATAAGTACTGCGCCCAGGACTAAGCCTGTGGATTTTGGGTTCGCAAGATCAAACGCTGTAGTAAACATTACATACCTCTTTTTTTCCATTTATCCCTGACTGATGACATGTGGGAATAAAATGCTGGGGGGTCCGGTGCTCGTTTCCTCATGACTTTCCTTATTATTATTATTATGCTACAGATAGAGCACTACAGTGGTATTCTGCTGGAATGGTATCCAGGTGGAGGTGGGGAGTGCTGCCTGTA
Organism: Cherax destructor; assembly: GCA_009830355.1. Lineage (NCBI taxonomy): Eukaryota > Metazoa > Arthropoda > Malacostraca > Decapoda > Parastacidae > Cherax > Cherax destructor. The sequence goes on from WNWK01001391.1 coordinate 276,696, forward strand.
CCTTACCTACCTGGAGTCTACCTGGAGGGCATTCCGGGGATCGACGTCCCAGCGGCCCGGTCTATGACCAGGCCTCCCGGTGGATCAGGGCCTGATCAACGAGGCTGTTACTGCTGGCTGCACGTAGTCCAACGTACGAACCACAGCCCGGCTGATCTGGCACTGACTTTAGGTATCTGTCCAGCTCCCTCTTGAAGGTAACCAGAGGTCTACTGGTAATGTCCCTTATGGCTGGTGGGAGGCTGTTGAACAGTCTTGGGCCCCGGACACTTATTGTGCTTTCTCTTAGTGTACCAGTGGCGCCCCTACTTTTCAATGGGGGTACGTTGCACCGTCTGCCAAGTCTTTTGCTTTCGTATGGAGTGATTTCTGTGTGCATATTAAGGACCAGTCCCTCCAGAATCTTCCAGGTGTAGATTATGATATATCTCTCTCGCCTGCGATCCAGTGAATATAAGTCTAGTGCTTCCAGGTGTTCCCAGTAGTTAAGGTGTTTGATGGAACTTATACGTGCAGGTTCTCTGTACATTCTCTAGATCTGCAATTTCACCTGCCTTGAATGGGGATGTTAATGTACAGCAGTATTCTAGCCTAGAGAGAACAAGTGATTTAAAATGGATCATCATTGGCTTAGCATCTCTTGTCTTGAATGTTCTCATTATCCATCCTATCAGTTTCCTCGCAGATGTAATAGTGGCATTGTTGTGGTCCTTGAAGGTGAGGTCTTCGGACATTACCACACCCAGGTCCTTCACAATACTTTTCCGCTCTATTGTGTGATTGGAGTTTGTAATATACTCACTCCTAGCTATTATTTCCTCCAGTTTTCCATAATGGAGTAGTTGGAATTTGTCTTCATTGAACATCATATTGTTCTCTGTTGCCCATTGTAAAACTTGGTTTATATCTTCTTGGAGATTTGCCGTGTCCTCAATGGATGACATTCTCATGCAGATCCTAGTATCATCTGCAAAGGATGATACAGTGTTGTGGTTTACATCTCTGTCTATGTGATGAACATCGGAGACGGGGCACAACGAACATTGCTTATTTATAACTAGTAATTGGTCATTATAAATTGACAGTTACGTACATATGTGTCCGCATGCGCATATACACTAAAATGCGAACAATAATTTTTTATTGATTCCGTCACATATAGAAAATCACAATATTGTGACTGGAACAATACACATATAACTCGCACATAGAAGAGAGAAACTTATGACGACGTTTCGGTCCTACTCAGACCATTTGCAAGTCACACACACACACACACATATATATATATATGTGTGTGTGTGTGTGTGTACTCACCTAATTGTACTCACCTAATTGTGGTTGCAGGGGTCGAGACTCAGCTCCTGGCCCCGCCTCTTCGCTGTCTGCTACTGGGTCTCTGCTCTCCCTGCTCCATGAGCTTTATCATACCTTGTCTTAAAACTATGTATGGTTCCTGCCTCCACTATATCTTTCTCTAGTCCATTCCACTTCCTGACTACTCTGTGGCTGAAGAAATGTTTCCTAACATCCCTTTGACTCATCTGAGTTTTCAGCTTCCAGTTGTGTCCCCTTGTTTCTGTGTTCCCTCTCTGAAACAATATGTCACTATCTACCTTGTCAATTCCCCGTAGTATTTTGTATGTCGTTATCATGTCTCCTCTGACCCTTCTTTCCTCCAGTGTTGTTAGTCCTTTTTCCCTCAATCTTTCTTCATAAGACAGACCCCTGAGTTGTGGAACTAACCTTGTCGCAAACCTTGCACTTTCTCCAGTTTCCTTACGTGCTTGACCAGGTGTGGGTTCCAGACTGGTGCTGCATATTCTAGTATGGGCCTGACGTACACGGTATACAGTGTCTTGAACGATTCCTTGTTAAGGTAACGGAACGCTAATCTAAGGTTTGCCAGACGCCCATATGCTGCCGCAGTTATCTGGTTGATGTGTGCCTCCGGAGACGTGCTTGGCGTTATACTCACTCCAAGGTCTTTCTCCTCTGCCGAGGTTTGTAGCCTTTGTCCGCCCAGCTTGTACTCTGTCAGCGGTCTTCTTTGCCCTTCTCCGATCCTCATGACTTTGCATTTGGAGGGATTGAATTCGAGAAGCCATCTGCTAGACCAGATGTCGAGATTGTCCAGGTCTGTTTGCAGCCCTGCCTGGTCCTCTTCCGATGTAATTCTCCTCATTATTTTCACATCATCTGCGAATAGAGACACCTCTGAGTCTATCCCGTCCGTCATGTCATTTACATATACCAGGAATAACACTGGTCCTAGGACTGACCCCTGCGGTACACCGCTCGTCACAGGCGCCCACTGTGATACCTCACCACGCACCATGACCCGTTGTTGCCTCCCTTGAGGTATTCCCTGATCCATTCCAGTGCCCTTCCTGTTATACCTGCTTGTTCTTCCAGCTTCTTTACTAATCTCATGTGAGGAACTGTGTCGAAGGCCTTCCTGCAGTCCAGGAAAATGCAATCAACCCACCCTTCTCTCTCCTGCCTTACCTCTGTTACTTTATCATAGAACTCTAGGAGGTTTGTTACACAGGATTTGCCTTCCCGGAATCCGTGCTGTCTGGTGTTTATTATCCTGTTCAGCTCAAGGTGTTCCACCATTCTTTTCCTGATGATTTTCTCCAGGACTTTGCACACTATACATGTAAGTGACACCGGTCTATAGTTTAGTGCCTCTTTTCTGTCTCCTTTTTTAAAAATGGGGACTACGTTGGCCTTCTTCCATACCTCAGGTAGCTGCCCAGTTTCAAGGGATGTGTTGAATATTATGGTAAGTGGCACACTCAGTACCTCAGCTCCTTCCCGAAGAACCCACGGGGAGATATTGTCCAGACCCATCGCCTTTGAGGTATCGAGGTCACTGAGTAACTGCTTCACTTCCTCCTCAGTTGTGTGTATGCCCTCTAGCACTTGGTACATCCCTTGTTGGTGACGAACCCCGTCCTGCCTACCCAGCTGCCTTCCTTCCTCCATTGTGAATACTTCCTTAAACCTCAAGTTGAGCTCCTCACATACCTCTTGATCATTACTTGTGAGTTCCCCATCTTCTCTCCTCAGCCTTATCACCTGGTCTTTAACTGTTGTCTTCCTTCTGATGTGACTGAACATCAGTTTCGGGTCGGACTTAACTTTCGATGCTATGTCGTTTTCGTACTGTTTCTGGGCCTCCCTCCGTACTTGTGCATACTCGTTTCTAGCTCTTCTACTAATCTCTTTGTTTACTTGGGTTCTTTGCCTTCTGTACCGTTTCCATTCTCTGATACTCTGAGTCTTTGCCTCCCTGCACCTTTGGGTAAACCAGGGGCTCTTTCTGGCCTTCCCATTTAAACCTTTGCCTCTGGGTATAAACCGTTCCTCTGCCTCCTTGCACTTTGCCCCTACGTATTCCATCATTTCATTTATTGTCAGTCCTTCCATTTCCCTTTCCCACTGAATGGCCTGCAGGAAATTCCTCATGCCCGTGTAGTTTCCTCTTTTAAAGTCTGGTTTGTCTCTATCGGTACTGTTTCCCTCTCCACCTGTAGCTCTACTATGTACTCAAAGCTAAGCACCATATGGTCACTGGCTCCCAGGGGCTCTCGTGCGTTATGTCTTCAATATCTGAGCTGTTCAGGGTGAATACAAGGTCCAGTCTTGCTGGTTCATCTTCTCCCTCTCTTGGTGTGTGTGTGTGTGTGTGTGTGTGTGTGTGTAAAAAGATCATAATAAACAGGTGATATCAAAATATGCAAGACAATCACTATGAAAAATAAGAATTCCAAGGCTTGGACTACTCACATTATCAAGGAACTATCATAGTTCCTTGATAATGTGAGTAGTCACGAATGCGCTTGGAATTCCTCTATTTTTCATAGTGGTTGCTTGCTATATATATATATATATATATATATATATATATATATATATATATATATATATATATATATATATATATATATATATATATATATATATATATATATATATATATATATATATATATATATATATATATATATATATATATATATATATATATATATATATATATATATATATATTGTGTGTGTGTGTACTCACCTAATTGTACTCACCTAATTGTGGTTGAAGGGTCGAGACTCAGCTACTGGCCCCGCCTCTTCGCTGTCTGCTACTGGGTCTCTGCTCTCCCTGCTCCATGAGCTTTATCATACCTTGTCTTAAAACTATGTATGGTTCCTGCCTCCACTATATCTTTCTCTAGTCCATTCCACTTCCTGACTACTCTGTGGCTGAAGAAATGTTTCCTGACATCCTTTGACTCATCTGAGTCTTCAGCTTCCAGTTGTGTCCCCTTGTTTCTGTGTTCCTCTCTGAAACAACCTGTCACTATCTACCTTGTCAATTCCCCGCAGTATTTTGTATGTCGTTATCATGTCTCCTCTGACCCTTCTTTCCTCCAGTGTTGTTAGTCCTATTTCCCTCAACCTTTCTTCATAAGACAGACCCCTGAGTTGTGGAACTAACCTTGTCGCAAACCTTTGCACTTTCTCTAGTTTCCTTACGTGCTTGACTGTGTGTTTGTGTGTGTGTGTGTGTGTGTGTGTGCAAACAATCGCAGACAGGCGATCTTAACTATTCAAGACAAGCCACGGGGGGGGGGTGGAAATCTTTAGCTCAAGTACTTTCACACTTCTCAGTGCATCATCAGGAGCTATGCAATGTTGCAAGGCTGCAACTGAAGGAGTGAGGGGAAGTTTTACTTAGAATAGCGCAGTGCGGGTGTATTCCCTGCTGCTGGCAGGGAATACACCCAAAAAGACCCAAAAGAAATATCACTTCTGCTTTGTAAAAACCTCTCATAAGCTACCTTTTTCTCTTTTATCACACCCTATACCTCATCATTCCACCACTCACTCCTCTTTCCTCCTGCACCCACCCTCCTATAGCCACAAACTTCTGCCCCACATTCTAATACTGCTTCTTCAACCGTCCCTCCCCCACTACCCATACTTGCACTAGCCCACCTTTCTGCCAATAGTTGCTTATATCTCACCCTAACTTTCTCCTCCCTTAGTTTGTACACTTTCACCTCTCTCTTACTTGCTGTTGCCATTTTCCTTATGTCCCATCTACCTCTTACTCTAACTGTAGCTACAACCAAATAATGATCCGATATATCCGTTACTCCTCTATAAACATGTACATCCTGAAGCCTACCCATCAACCTTTTATCCACCAATACATAATCTAACAAACTACTTTCATTACGTGGTATATCATATTTTGTATACTTATTTAACCTCTTTTTCATAAAATATGTATTACTTATTACCAAACCTCTTTCTACACATAGTTCAATTAAAGGCTCCCCATTTTCATTTACTCCTGACACCCCAAATTTACGTACTACTGCCTCCACAACATTTTTACCCACTTTAGCATCGAGATCCCCAATCCCAAGTACTCTCTCACTTGGTTCAAAACTCCCTATGCACTCACTCAACATTTCCCAAATATCTCTCTCTCTCTCTACACTTCTCTCTTCTCCAGGTGTATAAACACTTACTATAACCCACTTTTCTCGTTCATCCCTTATTTTACTTCACATAATCCTTGAATTTATATTTTGATATTGTTTCTTTTCCGGCCATAACTTATCCTTCAACATTATTGCTACTCTTTCCTTAGCTCTAACTCTATTAGGAACCCCTGACCTAGTCCCATTTATTTCTCCCCAATGAAACTCTCCTACCCCCTTCAGCTTTGTTTCATTTAAATCCAGGACATCCAGCTTCTTCTCATTCATAACATCCACAATCATCTCTTTCTTATCATTCGCACAACATCCACGCACTTTCAAACATCCCACTTTGACGGGTTTTTTTTTTTTTCTTTTTAGTAAGTTATACAGGAAAAGGGGTTACTAACCCATTGTTCCCGGCATTTTAGTTGACTTTCACAACACACATGGCTTACGGAGGAAAGATTCTTATTCCACTTCCCCAAAGATAAAAAAAAGAAAAAGTATTAAGAATAAGAACTATTAAGATAAAAATCAAAGAAAACTCAGATGAGTGTATATACATAAACGTGCACATGAATGTGTAGTGTGACCTAAGTGTAAGTAGAAGTAGCAAGACATACCTGAAATCTTGCATGTTTATGAGACAGAAAAAAGACACCAGCAATCCAACCATCATGTAAAAGAAATACAGGTTTCCGTTTTACACTCACTTGGCAGGACGGTAGTACCTCCCTGGGTGGTTGCTGTCTACCAACCTACTACCTACAATATATATATATATATATATATATATATATATATATATATATATATATATATATATATATATATATATATATATATATATATATATATATATATATATATTATATTGACTTGCAAATTGTTTAGGTCGGACCGAAATGTCGTCCTAAGCTTGTGTCCCCATGTACGTGTTATTTGTATATAGAAGTCTTAAGTGGTCACAGTTGCAGATTAAACACGGGGGCAGTAAGTGCTGCACTGTTTACAGTTTTAAATGATTATGTGAAAAAATAATTACTTGAAGAGAGGATACCTCGAGTATCTACTTCTGTAGCTGCAAATGTTGAACTGCACGCACACGCGCGCGCGTCTTAGTCAGGAAGTGGAGCAACCTGGAGAATGAAGTGGTAGAGGCAGGATACATACGTAACTTTAAGAAGAGGTACGATGGGACTTTCAACGCCAGGAGAGAGAGTGTGGAGCTATTAGCGACCAGCAAAGAGGCGGGGTCAGGAGCTGAGACTCGACCCCCCTGCAGCCACGTATAGGTGAGTAAACAAATAACCCGCACATGGGAGAAACTTATGACGACGTTTCGGTGCAACTTGGACCAAGTCGGACCAAAATGACGTCATAAGCTTCTTTTTCCTATGTGCGAGTTATTTGTGTATTGTTCCAGTCACGGCACTGTGCCTTGTTGTTGTTTATAGGTGAGTGGTTGAGCACAGGCACACTTTGGAGCACCTGGAATCCCACCCAGTGCTTCACAACCAACACTCTTCAGGGAAGAAAAATCCGCAGAGCATCTTCACCAAGACGGCCGCACCTCAGCCTCCTTCCTCTCCCTCATCTCACAAGAAAATGCCTTCCCACGGTAACGCTCCTCTTGCTTCTGGAAAAAAAAAAAACAGGTGGTAGCCACCGGTGAACCAGGTGGTGGTAAATGAACCATATGGGCGGGGCCAGCACCTATCTCCTTCAAGCAGAACCAGTAACTAAATGGCCACCTTTTTATGTTTCAATGAGATCTGATGATGCAAAGGAAAAAAATCGGATACGTGTTAAAACTGGCGTAAATGCAATGTCCTGCAAATGATGCAGATTAAGTTACATTGAAACCAAAAAAAAAAAAAGAGAGAAAAGAAAGTGAACGGAAAAGTGTGATAATTGAGTGTAACACAATCAGTCAGGAATGGGTCATGAAACTCAGCGTGTACCTAATCTGTAATAATTGATTTTGTCTCTTTTTAATTACTGTAGGTATCACTTACGGAACAAGAGGCAATTATCTGGGTTTGCGTCTCTCCTTTGCATTAATATATTACGAAAGCTGCCACAAGAATAAGACAAGTCAACTGCCCTAATAATAACTCCATAAGTCCCTCACACTTTCTCCCAGCATATCCAAATACACATTAAGAATGATAATAACAGTAATAACGATTAACAGAAAATGACACGCAAGATCCGGTGCTAGGAACACGGTTGGAAAGAGCCACAAAGAAGAGCCGCAGCACATGAGGATGTACGTATGGTCACCTGCACACGGAGAATTAATCCCGTACCGTGTGATTCGTATTTGCGAAATAGACACTCGGCTGCTGTGAATCGAGTGGGAGTCGGGGCTTCGAATTTCAAGTTTTGAAATTAGCTACGTCGATGGTTTGCGAATGGAATTGCAATATGAATGAGAAATTACGAATTAGTTTCACTATACCGACCAGGTTGAAATTACCTGTGTGTATTAGATATGGTTGGTGCAGGTTATTTGGGAGCCCATGTGGTATGTGGTGTTGGTGGTAATGATTTTGGTGCTATGTAATGGTTGTGGTGGTGGTGGTAGTGGTGGTGGTAGTGGTAGTGGTGGTGGTAGTAGTGGTGGTGATGGTCATAGTGGTGTTGGTGGTTTTGGTGGTGGTGGCGATAGTGGTGGTGGTGGTGGTAGTAGTGGTGGTGATGGTCGTAGTGGAGGTGTTGGTGGTTTTGGTGGTGGTGGCGATGGTGGTGGTGGTGGTAGTGGTGGTGGAGGAGGTGGTGGTGGTAGGGGTAGCAGTGGTGGTGGTAGTGGTGATGTTGATGGTGGTGATAGTGGTGGTGGTGATGGGGGAAGTGGTGGTGGTGGTGATTTTGGTGGTGGTGGTCTTGATGGAGGTGGTGGTGGTGGTGATGGTGGTGGTGGTGGTAGGGGTAGCAGTGATGGTGGTAGTGGTGGTGGTGGTGGTGGTGGTGATAGTGGTGGTGGTGGTAGGGGTAGCAGTGTGGTGGTAGTGGTGATGGTGGTGGTGGTGGTGGTGGTGATGGTGGTGGTGGTGGTGATGGTGGTGGTAGTGGTGATGGTTATTTATCAGTGTAGGAGTGACCTCCCTCCTAACTACCGTCATCCTGAGACTGGTATTATTTATATGAACATAAGAAGAAGGAGCACTGCAACAGGCCTACTGGCCCATGCTAGGCAAGTTCAAACCACCTACTGGCCCATGCTAGGCAAGTTCAAGCCACCTACTGGCCCATGCTAGGCAAGTTCAAGCCACCTACTGGCCCATGCTAGGCAAGTTCAAGCCACCTACTGGCCCATGCTAGGCAAGTTCAAGCCACCTACTGGCCCATGCTAGGCAAGTTCAAGCCACCTACTGGCCCATGCTAGGCAAGTTCAAGCCACCTACTGGTAGAATTTCCGACAATATGTTAAGTAAAAGGACACAAATGCAGCTACCTCCACCACCAGTATTACACCTCACTCTGAGCCTATATATACCCTCTGTGTCCATGTATTGTTTGTAACGGCTTGACAAAGCTCCTGGAGAGCGAAACGTTGCCACAATAAAATGTCACAATAGTTACATTTGTGTCCTTTTACTAAACATACTGGCCCAATCCAGTCAGGTCAAACTCATACCCACCCACACCCACTCATGTATTTGTTTAACTTATTTTTAAAACTACACAACGTTGTAGCTTCAATAACGTTTTCCTATATCCTATATCCTCTCTAAATCTAAATTTTTCCAACCCGAAACTATTACTGCGAGTCTTGTCATTTTTAGATATCTTTAGCACGTTATTTGCATCTTTTTTATTTATTCCTGTTTTTCATTTATACACCTCAATCATATTCCCCCTAATTCTCTGCTTTTCTGGAGAGTGAGGGTTCGGGGCCTCTCAGTATATCCTCGTAGAAAGTATTCTGATCTTTGGAATCAATTTTGCCATCCTTCTTTGTACGTTCTCCAGCGCATTTATATTCATTCAGTACTACGGTGACCAGAATTGTGCAGCATAATCTAAATGAGGCCTAACCAACGAGACATAAAGTTGAAGAATAATCCGAATTATCATGAAATATTCATGGGAAAGCACTAAGCCAGAAGGGGTCATACAGCACCTGGGAGGTAATCAAAGAAAGGGGGAACGTAGCTCCTATTCCTTCGATCAAGAGCCCTTCGCCAGCCTCAAGAGTTTTCAAGAGAGAGAGGGCCTTAATGCTAGTGAAGGAAGGGCTCTTGATTAAATCAACTGCGGCTACCCCCTCCCCTTCCACGGATTAAAACCAATTGCTTCCCCAGGCACCAACAGCCTCGATCAGGCTCTTGGTGCTGGCCGCTCGCAGACCAACGTCAGCAACACAACCCGGCTGATCAGGACTTAATAATAATAATAATAATAATAATAATAATAATAATAATAATAATAATAATAATAATAATAATAATAATAATAATAATAATAATAATAATAGTAACAATAAAAATGAGAATGATAATGTAATCTCTTCATTATCTACTACTGTATTCTGTATCTATCGTCAAAATTACATTTTGAGATCCCACACACACTATCGCCTCTTCTCGAGAGCAGTTCCCCATTCATGTTTAAACTGGTCACTTGGTTTAGTGACCACTAGGCATTGTGACCTCTAGGTATAATGACCATTTGGCATAATGACCACTTGGTTTAGGGACCGCTTGATAAACTGACCACTAGGCACTTGGTATGCTGACCAAACAACAAGACAGATGAAGCTGAGAGAACATTCCCTTGACAGCTACAAATAGGCACTGTTGTTCTACCTTGTGATCAGCATAGTAATAAGACAGCCGGAGCTGTGACCACACTGAGGTGTGGCCAATACCACGGTGTGGCCAACACCGTAGTGTGGCCAACACCGAAGTGTGGTCAACACCGAAGTGTGGCCAACACCGAAGTGTGGCCAACACCGAAGTGTGGCCAACACCGAAGTGTGGCTAAAACCTCGGAGTGGTCAGCACCTCGGAGAGGTCAGTACCTCGGAGAGGTCAGCACCTCGGAGTGGTCAGCACCTCGTAGAGGTCAACACCTCGGAGTGGTCAGCACCTCGGAGTGGTCAGCACCTCGTAGAGGTCAACACCTCGGAGTGGTCAGCACCTCGGAGTGGTCAGCACCTCGGAGAGGTCAACACCTCGAAGTGGTCAGCACCTCGGAGAGGTCAACACCTCGGAGTGGTCAGCACCTCGGAGAGGTCAGCACCTCGGAGTGGTCAGCACCTCGGAGAGGTCAGCACCTCGGAGTGGTCAGCACCTCGGAGAGGTCAGCACCTCGGAGTGGTCAGCACCTCGGAGAGGTCAGCACCTCGGAGTGGTCAGCACTCGGGTGGTC